>PVJO010007018.1:0-84892 GCA_004026905.1 Hystrix cristata | reverse complement strand
TGCTATGAACATGGTTGTGCATATATCACTGTGATATGATGATTTTAATTCTTCTGGGAAGATAACAAGCAGAGGAATAGCCGGGTCAAATGGAACCTCTAGTTGTAGTTTTCTGAGGAATCTCCACACTGATTTCCACAGTGGTTGGACCAGTCTACATTCCCACCAACAGTGGAGGAGGGTTCCTTTTTCCCCACAGCCCCACCAGCACTTGTTATTGGTTGATTTCTTGATAATAGCTATTCTTTCTGGAGTGAGATGGTATCTTACTGTTGTTTTGATCTGCATCTCTCAAATGACCAATGATGTTGAACATTTTTTCATATATTTATTTGCCATTTTTAGTTCTTCATCTGAGAAATGTTTATTCATTTCAGATGCCCATTTTTGGATAGGGTCTTTAAATGTGGGGGGTTTGATCCTTTTGAGTTCTTTATATATTCTGGATGTTAGACCTTTGTCTGAGGGACAGCTGGCAAAAATTTTCTCCCAGTTTGTGATTTTTCGCCCTACTCTATTAGTAATTTCTTTTGCCGTGCAAAAGCCTCTTAATAGGATGTGGTCCCAAGCACCAATTCTTTGAATTGTTTCCCGTGCAGCCTGAGTTTTATTCGTAAATTTTTTTCCAACCCCTATGTCTTCAAGAGTTCGACAGTCTTATATTTGTGAAGAGAATTATCTGACAAGAAACTTCAAGTCCCAACCTTGACAGGCTGCTCTAGCTTTTGCTACATATCGATCAAGACATAATTGCTAGTTGGTGGTCAAACTGGGCATAAAAGAGTTGTGCTAAGGCGACTATCAAAGGAAGTAACTCTATGCTCCTAATCTTTAAAACACATTTTCAAAAGTAAAGGAGATGTATAGGTTTTTAGGTGTCCTGCTTCCAAATCAAAAACAAAAAACAAACGTTAAAAGGACAAAGTGAAAATTATAATCACAGATTGACTTTCCTCTTGAAAAAAGATAATAAAATTACCTTGGAGTAGAGAGACCGAAACCCATCTGTAGCATGATCTAGCTTGCTCTGGACTTCTCTGTGGGCAGCAGAAGTGTCAGCATTATCCTTGTCAAGCTTGCCGCCATCTCTCTTACTGCAAGATTTGGCAGCTTCTAATACCCTGTTTCCAGCAATTGTGATGTACCTCAAGTCACCTTTGTGAGAAATAACATCTTCTGAGAAACTCTTCTGCCTGTTCACCTTGGTCAGTAAACCACTGAAATCATCCACACTTGCCTCCAGGTTTTCAAGTTCTTGTTCTGACTGCTGCAGCCAGTGCTCAAACTCGCCATAATCGGCATCGAACTTTTCTAATTCTTCCTGCAGGGAGTGTGTTAACTTCATTCTCTTCTCTGATTCAGCCAGTGTGGTTTCATAATGTGCTTTCAGCTCCTTCATGTTCTTCTGTAGTTTCTCTTTTTCCTCAGGAGACAGATAGTGGCCCTGCTTCTCCAGCAGCGCTTGCGCAGACTGCGTGGCTATGATGACGGCCTGGTGCTGAGAGATGATCTTCTCGTGCTGGGCCTGTGAGGAAACAAACCAACCTCAGCTCTAATGCTGGCAGGAGTTTTCTGCCACCTCAGCGCCTCAGGATCACCTGGCACAGTGATCCACAGGGCTTCAGCTCACCTCTCAACCGCCTTCTCATGCCAAACAACACTTTCTTCTCTGGTGAACTTCATAACAAGAGTTGCGTTTTGGGCTCTCTAATTTTAAGAAAATGTCCAACCTTCTCTAATAAGTACTTTAGACAATCACACCAATTTCTATTCCAATACTAAAATAAGTGTCTATAATCTAATCTCATTTTACTCATTGCTTCCTCACAGTCACACAAAAGGGACTGCTAGCGTTTATACCTAATTATTGAGCAAATAAGTACAATATTTTCATCAGGAAGCGATCATGAAAAATCAGAGAAAAAATATGCAATTTTAAAACTAGAAAACATTTCAACAATTGAATGTCTAGAAAAGGCAAATGCAAGTTAAGGGAATGGCTATTATGAGAGAGAATACTGCAGCTGCTACACAGCACCACGCCTGACCCGTGCCTGGGACTCACGTCCAGCTGGAGGCTGCCAACAGGGTCAGGTGTGCGGAGCGGCTAGTCACTGCCTTGGTTTCAGGGCACCAAGGGCATCTCGCGTGGTTGGCATCTCTCCCTTCGGCTAAAAGTATCCTTTACCGATATGCTACACACACACGGCACAAATATGGATTGCTAATCCTTTTGAGCAATCTTCTACCTTTCTTTCCCTTTTTTAAATTACTGTAGTACATGTTTGCAGTACATCATGATTACATCCACTATGGGGGGTGGCACATGTACATAATACCTCTTAATTCTTTATCACCTTCCCTTTCCTGCTCCTCCCTCCCTGCTCCCTCCACCTCTTGGTCCCTTTGCAAAAGTTCTGACAGAACTTCTACACTTCTTAGGGTGGCTCTCACAGAGCCACACATGCTGATCCCTTACCTGAGGGCTATTTTTCTACCTCTATGGCCTCCCTGCTACTTCCATCCCCACCTGGAGAGATACAGGACCTTTTTGTTCCGCTCTCTGTGTCTAGTGACAGCTCTGGGATCAGCCGCCTGGCTAAACCCCAACTCCTTTAAGTCTCTGCACAAATCTCATCTTTTCCACAGAAGCCTACATGGCCCACCCTATTCCCCACACTCAATCACCATTACCAAGGCCTTCACTTTTCCCCCTCAGCACTTCAGACCTTCTAACAGAACGTGTAACTTAGCTTTTGCCTGCTATGTCATCCACGTCCCCCACTCCCACTCTGAAGGAAGCACCAGGACAGGGAATACTGAGTACCTCCAACAGTGCTCGCCCACAGAGCAGAGTGAAAATAACCTGTCTGCTGTGAAGGTCAAGGGACTCAGAAGCACTGTGAAAGATGACCTCGCTTCTAAATCTGATTCCACTGAGGTCGCTGTGAGCAGACTCCTAACATCCGCATCCTTGCTGCCTGTAACAATGCCCGCCATGTGATGAGAACTCTTCCCCCACAGACTGCATCTTTGGTATTTGAATTATATTCATATGCTGCTCTCCAGAAGGGTAGATCTAGACTATCTTTCTGATCAGTCCTCTTCCTTCAACAGCTGGAGGAGAAGGGCTGGGTCTGGACCATGGCACAACTGCAGGGGGCTGGAGACCCCCAGTGCACACCACTGGCCGGCCTTCTACTCAACCAACAGGTGAGGGCCTTCCAGGTACCACCAGGTTCTCATCTTCTCAGAGGGCCAAAGATCAGACAGGAAATGTCACACCGTACACTGAAACAAAAGCTGTTCTATGTGACATCCTTATCTTTAGTCCCCTTACTGATACTTTTCACTAATTTCATCAGATTACTAACTTTTCCTGACCTTTCGGTAACTGACTCATAAATTTCCTTTAGGATTCTTCAGATTTTCCATCCTAAGAGATAATTACAATGAGGTCTGTGACAGTCTCCTGAAACCACGATATAGTAAATACTCCTGTTCTTCTCCTGGCTACAAAAATCTCACAGAGAGCATCCCAGTCCAAAGATCCAAAGAGAAAACTAGAACTGCAGAAGTTCCTGAAGTCAAGCCATCCAACTACCAAAGGGAAACACCGAGGTAAAATCCTTAATTACGTGACACTTTAAAAATGTTTCTTCAAAAGTTGCCTTTGCTACTGTAGTAGCATTACTAATCATTTTAGTTTTCACCATGCAGGGAGTTTTTGAAGGGCTTTTATGTGTCTTCTCACCAACAGACCGCACTGTCTGGCAGAACTGAGCTCAGAAAGGATGTAAGCCCAACGGAGTACAGCAGGCCACTCAGTGAACAAGAATGGGAATTCGGCAGAGTGACCATGCACACGGCCAAGTTTAAATCCAAATTCATCCCTCCAGGTAGAACCTGGGCGAGCTACTTTAGCTCGGTAATTTACAGTTTTCTTGTAAAATGAAAATAAAAACCTCAGGGCATAACTAGCAGAACTAAATGAGATCAGACAGAAAGATCTAAGAGTGCCTGGCCCACTGTCCCTGCTGCATAAACATTAACTATTACTACTATTTTTTATTAATTTCTTATAACATAGCTTCACTTACACAGACAGTGCTGTATCTAGTGATGTTTCCCATTTTTTTGACTTGCTTGGGACTCTCAGAATAAATTGTATTTGACCTAACGACAACCTAGGAGAAAAGGACTTTATTCTCTGTGGTCACTAAGGCCTGATATAAGCTTAATTGTTTCTGTCTTTTACTGAGCTGGAAAAAGAATTTAACAGTGCCACCATGTTTAGACGACACACCTTAATCTTCTGGTATTGTTGGTTCAGATTCTCCTCAGTGGTCCCCATGTGCTCATCAACATCAGCTGCCAACAGGTTACCATTAACTTCATCCTCTTCTCCGATCACCGACTTGCCATCACCTTCATCAAAATGGGTCCCATTCTGTTCAATGACCTGTCTGTGTTTTGTCCCTGCCCTTTCTGAGTCTTCATCAATGTGTGACAACCAGTCCAAAAGGTTCTCTATTTTGGTTTTGCTCTCTTCCAGCTGCTTCACAGCTGCAACCTGGGCAGGAAAATTCACAACAGGTTTTATGAATGCAAGCTGAGGTGGAATTTAAAGACATTCCAAAATTAAAATCTGAGTAATTTTCAATTGTCAAAACTGATATGCATTGAAATCTTAACACTCGGAAATTAAACTTTAAAGTAACAGTTACTCTGACATAGTCACTGCTCTTAAAAATACTGTCTATCCCAACGTAATGGCAATTGATGAGAGATCATGCATTTTACAACCCTTCCTCAATTTTAAGAAAAAGCAAAGACAATTTGTCAAACCTTTTGTAGTAGTTGGTCAGTTATACACACGGATTCTAAGATTTCTAGTTTTTGGGCTAATTATCTCTCACTACCACCTGATACCACTTTAATAAAATCAAGCAATTGTTAAAAAAAAAAATCAAGCAACTGTTACATTAATCATTTCTGACAAAGCAATAATGTAACACACATCTGAATAAAGACCTTTTCAGTTTCTTCCTTGATTGCTGTCTTCACAACTTTATCCAGCTCCTTTTTCAACTGTTCTGCCTTCACATTAAGCTGCTCACACTTCATCTTTGCTTCACTAAGTTTTTGTTCAATCAAAGCCTTTTCTTCTTCTGATAGCTTTTCACCATTCTCTTTCAAGAAGTTCTCTGTGTTTCTAACTATCTCTGCCAATGCTTGCGCACTTCCTTGCATATCTTTCTGTAATTCCTGATAAGAGGGAAGACAAAATGCTTTGTTAAATTACTACCTACACAACCCCCCAGAACTGTAATTCTAAAAGAGGGGTAAAAGCAGACACAATATAATCCAGGTAGTTTGAAAAGCATATTGAGTATGTTATTTCAGTTGGTGTGTTGAAGTTGTATTTAATATAATTTTAAACTTAAAGAAAGGCTTAAGATTTTTATGCTTAATAAAAGAATGTAGTTTATAGAATATACTTTGTGAAACGCTGGTAACATTGAAGTATTTGGTATATAATCTATGTAAATATGCATATGCCAGATTTTTTAATGTAAGTACATTTACAAAAGTTTATAAATATACAGTATTATTTATTGTCTTTAAATATCTATTTTTAGTATATATTTACTGCTCAGGACAATAAAAGTTCCTCCAGTGAACTAAGATACTTTCTCCTTCTAAATATCAGATTCAATAATAGTATGTGATGTTTGCTTCTTTGCCCTGGCTACTAGGAAGCTCAAAATTAAGATTCCTTCTCCACAGTTGTAGCTTTCTTAAACAGACAGAAGAAATTTCTTTATGTAATTTTCCCTATTCTTGTCCCTTTTTGATTATACATTTTAATTCTCTATATTATACTGTTTGAATGTTAATATTTGTCTACATATGGTAAGCCTCCTCAAATTTTTCTGAATACTTGAATTGAAACAGCTCTTATTTATTGAGCCATTACTCTGTGACATTAACTGTGCTAGTGACTCAGTTCACAATATTTACTTAAATTTTACAATAAAGTAGCTAAGAAAGTATAACAGTGAGGCTGAGGCTCAGAGAAATTAAGTTATGAAGCTAACCATGTATAAAGTCTGGAATTTGAACCAAAATCTATCTAGTTACAGTGAGAATGCTCTTTCTTTTGACACTAAAATAAAGATATCTCCATCTGTTGTTTTTGGTTTTTTTTCCATTTTCCTTCAATAAAAAGGAACAAATTACAAAGGAAGATGAAAGGAATAAGAAAAAGCTAATAAAAAAGAGAAAGAACCCAAAGTGATGGCTATTTCCCCTGATTTGCAAGTGAGCAGGTTGGCCTTAAATGGGTTCCAATTTCAATTCACTACTAAGCTTGGTGACAACTCTCCTTTGTCAAATCTCCTTTGTATCTCCTCCATCTAATAGCTCACCCTAAAAAAGTCAGGGAAATTACCTGGCTTGCTACAAACTGAAAACCTAACTTTTAGTATAAAGTTTACTACTCAGGTCTCCTAGGTATGCCTTGCTTCTGAAAAATCTAAAATTACAAATATTATTCAATAATCCTAACAACCATCAAACAACAGTCATCAAACCTAATGGAACACAAAGCTGCTGATACAAAGCCCACATCTACCTCTTGCTCAGACTTGTACTTCTTTAACTCAACTGTGCCATCTCCAATCACAAAGGCTTCTTGGTGACCGATGAGGCGGTTTTCAGTTTGGGTAAGAAGATCACATATCCCCTGGAGTTTCTCTTTGTATTCTTGTTGACGCTTTGCCACAGTCTACAGTGGAGAAAACCCAAAACATCTTCAATGTGTGGTCATAAAATTACCCCTGTGAAAGATAGCTCCTTACAAGCACACACCTGTCCAAAGTTCCCCTACTAAGCTTTTAAGTATGCTGTAAACATGATAGCAGTGGGGTACAAACTGAGCAAGGAGAGACAGAAAGTGTGAGCATGTCCCAGATACAGGGAACAAGATCACTAGGATGAAGTGACTCAGCAGAATACTGGCCATGCACATGTGTAAGAGATGGAACTTCTGACCGACAGGAAGAAACATCCCATTTTCTTAAGCTCTCGAAACCTGCAACACACACAATTAATTCTGCAAAAGGATACGAAAAGAGAAGTTAGTCGTGACTTGTCTGTTAACATAACTGGTATGTATACACAGGTTATCATGCTAGAGACAATGCCTGGTGCTTCAAGAAATAATCAAAGAACACTGCATGCAATAATGTTTACTTAATCACTGTCTAATTGCATTCCCATTTCTTTGCTCATTCCTGCTCTTAGATATTGTACTGTAATATAACTCACTACATCTTCTAAAAGACTAAGATGAATCCAATGTGCATGCATCTTTCATTTTCCTATTATACACACATTGACTACCCATCTCATAGACATAGTAAATATAGCTCATGTTTCCTTTTAAAAGCCTAGCACATGCCAGACAAAGTACTAAGTGTTTCTAACTTCTTTATCAGTGTTCACAATACTATCAGGTAAGTACTGCTATTATTTCTATTTCACCAGTGAGAAAAGGGAGGTTAAGTGCCTTCCCCTAAGTCGTAGGCACAAAGAGGAAGGCAGCTGTGATGCGAACCCAGGCAATCTGGCTCCAGAAGCCATGCTCTGAGTTGTTGTGCCGAACCATTTTCTTGAGGAAAAAGATACTACTCTTAACCTTCTTTAGCCACATGCCCTCAATTTATTCCTGGAAATTTCTGAGTATATGCATCTTTCCTATTTGTAGGGCAAAACAATGCAAGAATCCCACTTAAAATAAGTAATGTAAGGGAGTCATGAAAATTAAAATCATCTAAAATAGAGCATCATTATTTTATAGAGTGTAGGAACACTACACTGTGTACTATTTACTGATGCCTGTCTGGACAATCTTTCCTAATACGCTACAATCCATGGGCAGCTACATGAAGGCTTCACCCTGAAGAAAGAAAAACAAAGAATTCCCACTCCGCAAAGAAAGGCAAACCTTCTGATCACCAAGATCTTGCTCTAGCTGTAACTGCATCTCTAAATGTTCCACCTGCATAGTCACTGATTCCTGCACTTCAAGAAAACACTTCTGAGTTGCATTTAAGAGCCGCAGCAGTTGTCTACTTTGGTTGGGAGACAGATCTTGTGCATATTCGGAAATGAAGAACTGCACGTCAAAGGCAGTAGTCTCCAGCTGCATTCTGGTATGCCCAACATCTTTCAACAAAGTCTATGAATAAAGTGGTACAAGTTACCAATATGGAGTAAGGCTATGAGTAAGGGTTATATTAACGAGAATATTGATTTCTAAAATATGGTTTTTCAGGGGCTTGAAAGATTGGACTTCTATTCATTAGTCACCAAAAAGCCATCATCTAGAAACAGATGATAAGCAGATATTTAAATATGGTGGTAGTTAATATTATACACAAAGCCAACTCCTCCAAGAATATTTTATTTTTGCCTGCCAACATCATATTTAAAATGGAACTGAAAAAAGGCAAAGATTCAACATAGGTACATTTATCATTAAAATACTCCTCGCTAACACTTACACCATCCAGTAAATTGAGGTAATAAATAACAAGATTACAGGGAATTCGAAATGTTAATTAACTGGGCCAGGATTTCAGTTTTCTGAGGCAAGGAGTCTAATCATGTTACTGGGATATGTGTTCACATTCAGAAAGTTACTGCTATCATTTCCATTTCACCAGTGAGAAAAGGGAGGTTAAGTGCCTTCCTCCAAGTCGTAAGCACAAAGAGGAAGGCAGCTGTGACGGGAACACAGGCAATCTGGCTCCAGAAGCCATGCTCTGAGTTGTTGTGCCGAACCATTTTCTTGAGGAAAAAGATATTACTCTTAACCTTCTTTAGCCACATGCCCTCAATTTATTCCTGGAAATTTCTGAATATATGCATCTTTCCTATTTGTAGGGCATGCAAAAATATCAGGGCAAAACTGACTACCACGGAGACACTACTTATACTATTAGGTATTTATGTGACTAATTTTATGTGACTAATTTATAACTTAAATATTTATGTGACCACTACATAAACACACAAATCTAAATCTAAACATGTTGGTGGTAGTAAGAGTTTGATAAGGGATTTGGGATAACATCACAATACATCCATAAAGTTGTGATTATTTTATAGTAGTGTCAACTATGAACAAACATCTATTAGAGACAAAGAAAGGAAATAATTCTTTATATCCTAAGGAAAGTTATACCTTTACTAAACACTTATATTAAATCCATAGGTTTTGTAATGTATTTTGTCATATTTACTTTGACACCTGCCTTAAGCAAATCCAGATTTTTCTTCATATGTTCAGTATCTTCAACCTTCATAGTCTCAATACCCTTCACAGATTTGCTCCTCGCTGATATCCACTCTGAGAATGACTGAAGTTTATGCAGGAATTCTTCATGGGAAGCTTCTAGTTTGGACTAGAAAATAAAATTGTGCATTTATTTCTATTTGTCTCCAAGTTTTAAAAATCCTACAAATAGTAATTCTGTTTTTAGGTCCTTACACTCTAAAAATAAAAGATCTTATGACTAAATTTTCAAATAATCAAAGTTTATTGAAAATTTGCCATCTCTGTACCTACCATTTCAGAGTCAATTGCAAGCATGATCTGTTTCATTCTTTCTGAAGACACACTGCTCAGGGAAAAGAAAGCAGTCTGCAAACTCTGGTGGCTGATACTCAATTCTTCAACATACCTTCCTGGAAAGTCACTAGGAAGAGATTTTAAGAAGTCTTCTGCCAATTTCACATCCTTTCTTAAAATTATAGCAATTGGAGACAACCGCAATTCAAATGTCTAGAAAGAAATATGTCCCAGATATATTTACTAAAAAAAAATATAAACATAAGTAAAGTGCTCTGTTTTTTCAAATCACGTATTAACTGATATCATACATAAACAGGCAGCTACCACAGACTGGGACTGGCCCTCAAGGGCCCGTGGATTTGTCCCCAGCTTGGTGCCACAGGGAAAGAGTAAAAACGTTAAGAGATAGGACTTTAGCAGGAGGTTTTGGGTCACTGGGGAAATACACTAGGAGTGGACAATGCAAGCCCAGTCTCTCTGTTGGCTCCCCAACCATGAGGTAAGTGGTTCTGCTCTGCCACGCACTTGTCACTGTCATGTACTGCCTCACCACAGGTCTAAAGCACCAGGGCCAAAGGTCAGGAACTGGAACTTCCAAAACTACAAGCCCCAGTAAGCCACTGATTATCTCAAGCATCTGTCAGAGTCATAAAAAGCTGACTAACACAGCAGCAGATATTTCTTACCTCTAACTGTTTAAGTTGATTCTTCAGAGCTTCTAGGTTGTTATCCACAAACTCCTGGTTGTCTAAAGGAGGCTTCATATCTTGAAGCAAAGCTAAATACTCATGCATTTTTTCAGTGTGCTGTGAACACTGCTGCAACTCATTGGAAAACTAAAAACAAATTTGGACAATTTAATTCAATAGCCTTTATGCAGATTTTGAAAGCAAATAAAATATAACGGATTATTCTCAAATGTTTCATGCAGGTATGTGGCTGTCAATTCTGATATACTAACTTCACTGGATTAAAACATTCACAGCAGATTGGTAAAGCATACTCCTGGGCGGGTCGTGGAGCTGCGGCCGTGGGTAATGTATGTTATCTCACCTCTCTGGCACTATTACCTGCTCTGCTCCCTGACTGCCATGAAGTGAGCTGCTGTGCTATATACCATGTCCTCCTGCCATGAGGTTTCTGCCTTGGAGCCTGCTAACCATGTACTGAATCTCCTGAAACCATGAGCTAAAACCTTTCCTCCTTTAAGCTGTGGGTGTCAGGTACTGTGTCTCAGTGATGAGAAAGTTAAGTAATATAAAATACTTCCCCATAAAATATATAAATCAACTTACTTTTTCCATTGAACTATCTCCAGAAGACACTTCTTTTGATCCAGCAATACATGCCAAGTGGTTTGAGAAATCACTGCGTAAGTCTTCAAGCCCCTCATCTCTTGCCAATGCTGATGCACACACAACAGAGCTTTCTAGTTGTATTTCCTTTATAGTTTGTAAATTAGCGGAACAGTGGTTTCCTCCTTTGCTTTTAAAATCACCAAAAATGTGTGGCTTTTCTTCCACTATATCAGAAGTGGCACATGCTTTTTGAGTCAGGTCTCTAACTTGTTCTCCTTTTTCTGAAGATCCATCAGCAAACAGTTTATAGAAAGCATTCTCAAGTTGCACTGGAAGTACTTTAGATGAAATACCTCCTTGCTCTAGATTGTTCTCCATTTGACTTAATTCTCTCATCATCTCAAACACTTCTGTAATTCTTGGACTATGTTGATTTTGCTTCAGTATATCAAGGAGAAGCTCAGAGTTAACATTTGCCATACAGAAAGAATCATCTTTACTCTCTGCCTTCAGTTCTGATGAGTTATTCATGGGGGAGACTCCAGGGTAGTTACTGATTTTAGAGTTGTTGGGTACATTAGATGCTTCATTTACTGATTGTGATGAACTAATCCTTTTAATTAAGTTTTCAATTAAAGTTTCAGGGTCTGCAGAAGATGAAGGGTCACCCACCACTTGGGGATTCACATTACTTTTTAATCTGCTTTCTAAGGTATCCTTTACATCCTCCACAAACACCTGAGAAAATTCAGCAGTCTGTATCACCTTTTCTTGGTGTTTTGGAGACAAAGTTTGTTCTTTTGTTGGCTGTCTCTCAATTCCTTCTTTCTTATTGTTAATTTTTAAGAATGAGTACTCAGTATCTGAAGTATTACTGGAGTTATCATTCCTTATTTCATTTGTACAGACCTTTGACTGCATACAATCAGTATTTTCCCCAAGGTCTTTCACATTTTTAAGGGTCAAGACTGGAAGAAGGACTTCATTGTTTTCTACTGTAAATTGAGGAACTTCTGTTTCTCCTCCTGAGACACTTCCTTTAGCAACAAGATCATTATGCTGGACCATCTTGTTTAAAGGCCAATTTTCTTGCACAGGAGTCAAATTCTCTTCTGCATTATTAACTCCTAATTGTAACTCTCTCGTGGGTGAGTCAGCTATTAGAACATGGCTGGGGGTATCTTCATTTAGTTTCAGCACATCTTTTGCTTTTATATTTTTAGCACCACGTTTTAGGACAGTAAGCAGATCAAGCTCCTTTTCAGGTCCATCAGTAAATGAATCTTTCTCAATAGCGGTATTCCCTTCAGATAACACAACGTCTGAAGTAACATCATCATCATCGATCACCTTGGAAAGTGAAGTGTCAAATATTTCTTCAAGATCCTCAAATTGAACAGGACTTTTACTAACTACTGCTTGTACACTTTTTAGTTCCGCTTTAAGAGTCCCAGTTGCCTTCTCAAGAGTTCCTTTCCAATCAAGGTTTTCATTGTTTGTGATCTGTGGAAATGGATACTGACTCTCAACTAAATTGAGGCTCTCCCTTGTACTTTTATTAAATGGCAGTTTGAGATATTTATTTTCTTCTTCTGGGTCTTCTACAAGCACATCTTTACCTAAGCACACTTCCTGGGCTGACATGGCACCTTCCATTAGTATACTGATTTTGTCATCTTTCCCTTCAGCTGGATCTCTCCCGTTTCCTTGGTGATCTCCGGCAGTTACAGAGGCTGTGACTAACAACTGGCTTTCCTTAGGTTTCCCTATTAACTCAGGCTGAGAACAAATGATTTTATCGAAAGATGAGATGGCTGTGACATTATCAAGACAGTCAGATTCTGGCCCTTGAGTCACCCTGACCTTTGCCTCCATTAGCTCACTCTCTAATTCAGAAGTTGAACTGATAATGTTATGTAAAATACCTTTAGCCCCAAAAGTTTTTCCCGATTCAGTGTCTTCAGTGATAGGCAGCAATACACCTCTAAGTACTACCTCATGACTCAACAGATTTTCTCTGCTTTTGCCAACAACCCCTTCAGATGTGTGTTCCTGAAGGTCGTTTCTTTCAGTAACTAAACTGCTCTTACTAGTTGATTCTAACTGTAAAACACTTACACTTTTCTGTATTTCTGAAGAACTATAATTGTGCATTTTATCCAGAAGCATTTTAACACTTTGATTTTTATCACTGTTTTCCTTTACAGTGATGGCACGCAACAGGTTATCTTCAGCCTCATTTTGGCACCCAGACATTCCATTCTCATCTCCCACTTCTCCTTCATCACCACCATCATCGGCATCATAGTCATCATCATCATCGTCCTGATCATTACTGTCGCATACATAATCCCCGTAACTTTCTTCACTTTGCACAGAATCAAAATGTTCAGTATCAGATTGGCCACTGACATAGTCTTCTCTTCTGCTCCAGCTGCCAGTGCCATCAGATTTTAATGAACCAGCACAGCTCCCTTTCCTTCCTACAATTTCAAAGTCAGTCAATGAGTCAGCCTCATCAGCTTCAAGGTCATTTGTGTGTCCCCTTTCTGATAAAGTTCCCACTGACCATTCATTCGCCTTGTCCAAGTCGACAGAATTTGGATGTTTTCCATCACCAGACTCTAACTCAGCTTTCTCAATATCTGGGGGAAAACCTTGAAGACACTGTGCTTCACCCCGCACACTTAAATTGCCATGTGGTCCTCCCTGGGGAACTACGGAACACTCATTCTCTTTTGAAACGCCATAGAAAACATTGCCAGGAGGAACCATGCCATCGTTTTCCTCCTGCAGTGTGTCACAGTCCTCAGGCTGCAGACAATCCTGGTTATCACCTTCAAGCAGCAGAGAGTCATGGTCATCATCTTCAAACAAGGAGGTGTCATAAAAATCCTCCTCACTGTCAGTGTCTGTTTCCGTGTCGGTCCGCTGATCGTCCAGCAGTGACGTTTCATAGTCACCAGCACTGATGGTTTCTCCAAGCGCGGGTGCACCACAGACACAAGATGTGCTGGCATTCTCGGTGCTGCACCCTGGGGTCGCAGCACGGGAGAACTCTTCCATTTCAGATTCATTTTGCTCATGTGCAGGTTTCTGCAGAGAAGCAGTATGCATTTCTTCATTCTCACCAAAAGTATCTGACATGTACTTATCACTGCCATATTGTACTTGAAGACTATTACAAGGAATATTTAAAGACTTTTGTTCAGTGTGTTCTCCCTGTAAAGTGATGTTAATAGCTGCAATTCCGAGAAACTGGTCTTGAAAATTTTCTCCCATTCTTTGATCTGATAACATCCTTTGGTTACTTAATGACAATGCGGAGGTTTTACATTGATTTCCATCGCTCTCTGGGATGTGCACATCGTTAAAACCTTTCTGACGATGCCTCAGTTTATCGTGACTTAATAAGGTACTTAGCCTGGGGGAGTACTCCAAGAAGGATGAATCTCTGCTTATGTTATCTTCGTTCTTTGTTTCACTCACATCGCAGAGTCTATCAGTTTTTGATTTCACAAAAGGACTTGTTATCAAATCATCTGCAAAGTTTCGAATGTTTTTAGAATGACTACATTGATCTGCATGTTCATTTGTTCCAAGTTGACTTTCATTTTCACAGTTTTTGAGTATGTTTTCAGAGTCATGTAGAAGCACGCCGGCCTCTGTAGGTTCAGTCTGCTCGAAACAGGACATTGGATTGGGAACATACACGCTGAAAGAAGTGTTAACTTCCTGATCGGCTGCTACGGTGTTTCCCAGGTTTTCTGACTGACAAAATTCACTACTGATAGCATTATGTCCCATTTCATCAAACTCTTCATCGACGACACCTATGCTATTTTCCAGAGTCTCTCTATGTCCAGGTTCTTTGCAGTGACATTTATCAGAACTAGTCGGTGAAGCCATACACTCATCCTTCTCCTCACTCATAGCATTATTAAGAAATGCACCAGGGAAGCCTAAGCCATCCAGATCATCTTTCCTGGGTGTGTCCTCACCAAATTCAGCCCCACAACCCTCCAGGAGCATAGCAACAGCCTCCTCCAAGTCTCCATCATACAGCAGAAGCCTCTGCCCTGTGTTGGCATCCATATAGCTATTGACCATCAAGTAAGATAAGAATAATTTCTTAGTCTGTTCTGAGCTCTGAGTTGCCACTGGCTCTTCTCCATCAAAAACATCCTCTTCTTGTCTGTAATCATGAACTGTAGATGGTTGGAATTTACAAAAAGAGAGCCATCTTCTGGCATTTTTACAAGCGTCTAAATCTCCTAAATCTGGCATTTCGTCTGGCAGTACTATATTTTTCAAAATCAATGCTGTGTTGTTATCTATAATTCCTAGCTGCTTAGCAACATCCAAACCAACAACTTGAGAACTTTCTGGAATATACAGCGCAGCTATTTTCTGCCTGCCATTCAGAATTTTGTAGGCCAACTCATTTGTAATCAACTCTTGCTGCACGGAAGAAGATGTGGGGAATATTTCACCAGAGTGGGGCCAGATGAGGCCAACATAGCCTCGCTGAGCCTCCAGGACCAGGAGAGCACTGCTGGAAGAGATTAAATTGCACTGGACTGCTTCGTCCACAGTTAAGCGTTTAGCAGGGTTGGAGCAGATGATCCCACCTGTCTGAACCTGATAGGTGAGAATACTGTGGGCGGTGTTTCCATCGATCACCCCCTCTGCCAGGGCTTCTTCAACAGTCAGCTTTTGACCGGAGTTACACTCAATCAGACCACCAGACAGAAGCTGTGCACCTAATAACCGGAACATGGTTTCACGGTCTATGAGACCTTCATGAGCAGCTCTCAGGATGCTTATGCTTCGTCCACATTTTAATGTTATCCTACCCCTTTCCTGCGGTCTCACAGGTAGAAGCCACATTCCGGTATTTTCTTGTAAAATACTTCTTTGCACCATATCTATTAGAGACACCTTCTCAGAGGTGAAGGGGTCAATAAGATCTTTGCACGTATTTTGCCTTTCCAGAATTTTAGAAAACAACAATGAGGAAACCAAGTTCTGTTGGAAAGCCTTCTGCAGGGTCAAGTGTTCTCCCGTGGCTGGGATAACCAGAAATCCAGTGGAAAGCAGGATCTCGAGAACTTTCACAGCCATGGACTCGGAAATCACACCTTGAGCCAAAGCATCTAGTACAGGAATTTTGGTAGATGATGAAGCGGAAATAATCTCCTTAGCTTTATTTAGTTCTTTGAGTTGGCAAAGAATTTGTTCATCAATAAGGCCATGACTTTTGGCATCTTTGAGGTCAAAACACTTTCTTAATTCTGGTGAAATTAGACCAGAAATCAACAGCTGTGTCTCAAGCAACCTGATTCCTGTGTCATAGTCAATGAGGCCTCTTAAAACTGCCTGAAAGACTGAAAGGACTTCTCCAGTTCTCTGATCAATGGTGCCTGCAATCACTTTATCCAGCTGAAAGGAAAACACAAAAATCTCAGGTCAGTCTGTTACACAAGGGTGGGCAGAAACCCATGCAACTTAGTTTTTATTTTTGATTTTTTAAGAATAATGCACTTCATCCAAAAATCCTCTACTTACCAAGATGTAGCAATGCTGTGAATGTTAGGCAGCTCAAATGCACAAGTGATCTATGTCAGTGATCTATTCAACAGCACAGGATGTGATAAAAGCTTTGAAAACAACATGCATCTGTGAATTGAAAACTTAATATCGTGTACATTAACAAGGTTAGTGAGGACACAGCAGAGTAGATGATGAGAGTGAAATAACAGAACACATACCTAGAAGGTAAATCATGCTTTCTGTATTTGGGTGAGATTAAGGTCTAGTGACATGAAAGAGACTATCAAACCCCATGCTACTGATGTTTACAGCATACCGACCTCTTTAGAGACACTCAAAAACTAAGGAACCAGAAAAATTGTTACATAACCCCAAAATGTGGCAATTATGTGGAAAGTATTCTTGGGGGAAATGGAATTAAATATAAAGAGAATTTTTAGAATACTGAATATTGCGTTTGGCATGGTGATATGCACTGCCAAGTTTTTAAAAAAAACCTGAATTTTAAGAGATGTCTACTTGAAGAAGATGCTAGGGCTCACTGTAACATAGGGACTCAAATTACTTGAATAACTCCCATGGGTATCTCTGAAAATCAAACTCCACAGCACACCAATGCCACCATTAGAGATGACCCACGGTCTCTTCTATAACATGTTTTATATTAAAATACCTACTACAACAGAAAACAGCTTTTAAATAGAAGAGTTAGAAAAATGAATGATTCTTTTTTTACCATGCAAGGCAGAGATTAAGATGTCACAGAAACTGATGATCAGTAAGTGTAAGATTGCATTTACTAAATAACACCGAATCTCCAAACATGTAAATAAATTCTATCCATATTTTATCTATGTAAAAACTTCCAGGTAATGTATTACTGACACATATTTCCACAGTCATGCAATAAAAACTAAGTTTCTTGAAACAGCCTTAAGTTTAATAAATATTACCTTCTCCTCTACACTGATATCTCCTGAAGTTTGTGATTCTTCCAGTTCTTTCAGAGATTCACTGAATAATAAATTATAACCTTCTTGAAGAGTTCTCACTTGTTTTTCCAATTCATTTCTTTCTTCATCTGTCATTCTACAATAACCATGAAGTATGAAAAAAGAATAAATGCTAGTCTTCAAGTATAAAAAGAATATATTAGGTTCAATAACATCATGATATATCTTAAAATACATGCCCATGTACAGTATATATTGCTCAGGTCTTGGAATGTCTATATATGAAAACTAAGGATGGCCCTAAAAACATCTAGGCATTTTTCCATTGCCTGAGAAATGCAATGAAAAAACGGGTGCGAACTAATATATTGGTACCTCTCCAACATACACATTTCCAGGATAAAAAATGCTGCTATGTGCTGAGGGAAAGATCCCACTGTTAGTCCCATCATGGAAAGGGGATAGTAGGGTAGAATTTCTCAAGATAAACTCATTTAACTTGAAGGATAAATGAAGATAAATTTACATGGAAATTAACCAGATTCTCTAAAGTACAATACAAACCCACTCTAGAATAATCCTAAAGAGGATGTCCAAAAAGGTTTTTAAGACAATGGGGTTCCTTCCCTGAGTCATCGGTTAAAATATACAAACTGCCTTACTGTGAAAAGCAGGACTGAAATACAGTGTCAAGAACTATGACAAAGAAATGAAGCACATAATTACATGTTTTCCACAAGGCAATCTCAGAGAACACTACTGAAGGTTTGACACCTGGTTTGGGTCCCATCTCTGCCACTCACTAACTACCAATCCTCCGCCCCTCTCATCTTGTTTTCTTATCAGTAATACACGTGGATAACAGGTACATCTTAGAATTGTGCTAAAGACTAGAAGTAGTAAGTCAAAGGTTAAGCTTATATACTTTATATTAATTGCGATTAGTTCCACTTTCATCATCTCAATTAAAATTTACCACCTTCTGCTTTCCTGACAGTTTTTAAGAATGTGTCCCTAACTCTGGTGAAAGAGCTAATTAGTATCAACGTACTTATCTCCATGTTTAGCCAAAAAAAGGTGCATAGTTTGAAGTGCTTCAGATAACTGTTCCCTCTTGGTTGATAATTCCTTACTGGAAATCTGCAAGATAAAGAAGGCTATTCAACTCTCCCCGCAAAAAGACAGTAATAATTCTTTTTAAAAATTAATCAAAGGGGCTGGGGATTTAGCTCAGTGATTAGAGTGCTTGCCTTGTAAGCACAAGGGCCTGAGTTCGATCCCCGGCACCACAAAAAAAAAAAAAAAAAATCAAGATTGTAGAAGGGAGGGGTGGGGAAGGGGGGAACCAAGATACATCATGTACAGGTACAAAATAACCATGATGAATGTGATCATTATGTATACAACATACCAATACATGTTCCTGGTAAAAAAAAAAAAATTAAATAAAAAAAGAGATTCAAATGATAGGTCTACTTTCTTGGTGACTCAAATTAATAACCTATCAGTAATTAGCAGGCTATTGGCCTGGATAAGAAGAGTACTTTACTTTGAATGCATTATTAAGGAGACCCTCTCTATCCTTAATGCCATCATTTTCATGAGCAATTAATAATTCATAATTACATATGCTCTTGCCTTTGTCCCAATTCAACCATGAATAAATATGGCCTTTACTCCTAGGGGGCCAGAAGTTCAGCAATGGCCCAGCATCATCCTTTTATATCACAGTACTCAAAAAGATCTGTAAATGTGACATATTATCATGTATTATCACACATATTATCACATACAAAGAGTATCTGTATTCCTCCAAGCTCCTAAATACAATGTTCCTTTGAAAAGACTGTGGTCCAAGTATTATTCTGTCATCTGCATGTCAAAATTAAACAGTGCTAAGATACTTCCTTGTCAAGGCCACTCCTGAGTCAGAGAAGTAAAACTGATCTCTTGAAAAGCAAGAGGCTGTAATAACACTTTCTCCTAATCCCTCAGTGTATCATTTTTTTGAATCCTCATTTCAGGAATTGTGATTCTTTTAAATGAGCAGAAATGAGAGGAAATAATGAGCCACTAACAACGTACCCCTTATGTATACTGTCTAAAGTCAACTTAAAGTTTAGTTTTCATGGTTTTAAGTAATCATGAAGCCATACGGAATTCTGGATGATGATACACTTACATACATCAAATTTATTGCCTAATTTTCTTTAACAGAGATAACAAAAAGCACTCTTTGGAGAGTTATAATTATGGTCAAGATCTGCATTAAAAAGTACCTGTCTACATTTGTGTTCTCAGCTTGAAATCTGATTTAGTAATGCTTAGGAGGATTTGAAACTACAAAGTGTGAAGCTACCAGTTTTACCACCCACATTTCAGAAAAGAAACCTAACTCTCCCAAGGTATCTTTGCAAAGGATCGTGTGCCTATTTTAGGTGTCTTCCTATTTGATAGAGGAAAAGGAGGAAGATGTTTTAAATTAAATATCTGCATTAAATTACTTTGAAGGTTTTGAGTTCAAAATACCAAATGCAGATGCTTTCAAATTCCTCCTTTCTCCCACACTACACGGTATTATGTACTAGTGAGAATACAGTTTTATCTCAGTTGAATAATAATTCAAGTATATAGTCAGGTCTATAAACTTCTACAAAAGGGAATCCAGATAAGGTACACCACAGACAAAATCAGACAAGACACTAATGTCTTCTATTTAATCGTGTCAAAAATGTCAGGTTTAACTGATGGCAAGTGACACTGAGGCACAGCTAGAAAAGGGCCTAAATATTCAGATTAAATGACAGCCCTGAAATTTCCAAATATCAGGCAGGGGCAAGAGGACAGTGTTAGAAAAGTACTCCTTGAGTGGGGAGAAAAGGTTTATCTTGGAAAATCTTTTTTCTTTATTAAATACAGTAGCAATTTCTACTATCAGTAGTAGCATTACTAGAATCAGACCTTAACTACTAATCTCCTGAGATCTTCAGCACTGCAGTCCAAAGACATCATGGAGCAGTAACCTCACACACAGCTCCTGCCACCCAACTAATGCCAAGTATAGCCCTCAGGACTGAAGAATCTCCATGGGTAAGAAAAGAATCTAAAACTCCTACTGACTGACTGTAGACCCTTCCTAATCAAATAAAAACGACAGAGAAAAGCACATCTGAAGTTATCACTCCAAAATGTTAACATCCTCATTTGTATCTGCACTGTTCTTAGAGTTTTTATACCTCCCTCTGTAAGAACGAGACCATGTATCTTCACGGTAGAGTGTGCATGGATCGCTCTGGACACGGAACAGGATGACTCTGCTCCTCGGCCACCCTCGTCACAGTACTCAGCAAGGGACTTGAACTTGAGGGAGAGCAGTACAACCACCCAGCTTCTAATTGCAAAGCTAATGAACACAGTTCAGGCTTTGGAATGAGAGACACTCTTCTGCCACTTTCTAACTGTGCTTCTTTGGGCAAGTTATCTAACCTCTCTGACTTTTGTAACAACTGCCTATAAAAATTATGGTAAAGAATTTAACATTGTGCTAGGTGGATGCTAGCAACTCAGTAAATTCTACCCACTATTATTATTGACCAGGACCTCTGTGAATACCTTTTGCTTAGAGAAGGGAGATTTTCCAGCCTTCTCTCCATCTCTCAATGTCTTGCTGATATTTGATACCCATTTCTGCAATTCCTTGGCTTTCTCAACATGCTCTTTCTTTTCTTCTTCCAGTGATTTCTGACAGGTGTGAGTTGGTTAAAAAAAAAAAAAAAAAAAAAAAGACAGACACATTCCAGTAAATGACTGAGCTACTATTAAATGCTCTCCTCTAAAAACAAAAATGTAAAAATGTTTTTCCATCACACACGGGTACTGAGACATTTTATTCATTCACTTAACCATGTTTATAGTGTCACACAGCAGATGTACTTCCAAAATATTTACCGTAGCAAAGAAAGCTGTGAGAAACTTTCTTTTCTTTTTTTTTTTTTTTTGTGGTGCCGAGGATCGAACTCAGGCCCTTGTGCTTGCAAGGCAAGCACTCTAATCACTGAGCTAAATCCCCAGCCCCTGTGACAAACTTTCTTTCATCACTGGTCTAACCTTCCAGTGGCTCCAAGAATATGACAGATAAAAGAGCTCGACTTTACGTGGATGCACTAGAAGATCGTGGATGGCTGCCTTTGCATTAGCATTACAATCTGGGTTGTCTGGACAGAGGAGTATGAGGCAGTGGAAAACTGAGCATGTGTACACACAGACAGATACACGGAACGAGAAAAATCCCTCCCCTCCTCCAACACATGATACATTCATAACGTCTCAACCAGAAATGAAAGATTACAGTGAACATTTTAATATGTAAAGAAAGTTTTTACACACAGAAAACTCAAAAAACTTTTTATGTTTCTGAAGCAATTTCAAACACTGCAGCCTCAGGGATGAGGGAATGGACGGACACCTTTTCCTCTGACTCCACAGTGCTTTGTGAGGTGCTCTTTCAGCAAGCGCAACGTATCACTTAATAAAGGGAACACAAGCCCCAGGCAGGATCCATGCAGGGAAAGGAGGTCTGAAGAAAGGATGCTGTAAGCATGCTGAGGTCCATCAAGCTTATTCCACATCATAGGTAAAACACTTTATTCTAGTTTGATTTTGTTTTATTTGAGACGAGATCTCACCATGTAATTCAGGCTGGTCTTGAACTCACTATATAGCCCAGGCTGGCCTCAAACTTGTGGCCATCCTCCTGCCTCAGCCTCCCAAGGGCTGGGATTATAGGTGTGTGCCACCACACCCGGCAAACATGTTTATTTTAGTTGGGTAAGATTCAAAACAATTATCCTCAAAGCTAAATGGAATCATTTTAAGGTCAGCAAACTTTTTTGTTATTTTCAATTAAAAATTATTGTCTTCTGAGCAGTGAGTTACTTTGAACCTTAAAGAAATAAACAGTGCTTTGAGGCGGTTGCACAATTCCTAGACTACACATTTAGTCAGTTCCACCTGCTCTACACAGATGGCATGAGCCAGCCAGCACGACCCCTACTAGGAAGCATAGTACAGGCTAGAAATTCCCGTCATCAAAGGTTCAGATACTTCTAGCAGTTTAAGTCCTGTGTGGAAATCAAAATCGGCTTTTTCTAAGGCTTCCCTGTAAGTCAGTTTTCTTTTGGTCTGGGGACATATTATATTTCTCATGTATGACTTCTGGTCCTTGAGTCTGGTGGCGATGAGGACATCTATGATACCTATTTGGAGAGCCTCTTCTATTGATAACCGAGAGTGAGCCTGTGGCTCTATCAAGCCCCCTGTCAGGTACTGAAATTCCAGACATCGGATTCCCATTTCTTTACTTATTATATTGGCATTTACCGCTTCTACCACTGACATCACTTTGTTAGTGACAGGATGGCCGATCCCTGTGATCACCAACTCACACTGTCGAAGCTGCTGGGCGAAGCCCTCGTCAACGAGGCCTCGGTGCAAAGCTTCGGCCACCCTGTACTTCTGCCCCGTTAGGGGATCAATTATCCCCCCTGTACTGACTTGGGCCTCCAGGCATCTGAGGGCAGTAATCCGGTCCACCAAATTCCTTCGAGAGGCCTTTAATAAGGAGATCCTCTCCCCACTGGAAGTCAGCCAGTAGCCTGCAATGGGACTATGCAAATCCTTCTTGGGAACTAAGCGGCTCAGCAAAGAATCGGCAAGCTCTGTAAGTGTGATGAGGCCATCCTGATACTTCTTGACCATGACTCTGTCGAGCGTTCCCTGCTCTACAGCCTCCTTGATATTAAACTGTAACCCTGTCCTGACATCAGTCAGCATGTGAGAAGGCTGCCCACAGGATTCAAAAAATGTGGCTTCTTTCCACTGATACTGCTGTCCTGAAAGCTCAAGATAAGTGCTTTTCTCGATTAGGTTTCTCTGGAAAGCCTCGTATGCAGTCAGTTCTGCTCCTGTTTTAATGTCAACCACAGAAATTTTATGAGTTTTCGCTACACTGAGATTGGAAATGTCCCTCTCCCCAAACGGCAACAGAAAGCACTGGCAATCTACATCGAATACACACATTCGCAACAATTCTGAGTAATACAGAGCTTGCTTGTTATTGGGATTAGGAAAAACTCTAGTGTTGCTGGACGGCTCATACAAAAACTGCAAGATGGCGTTATTTAACAAGCCCAACTGCAGAGCAATTTCTGGAGGAACACGGACGCCTCTCACAGGGTCAATGATGCCCCCACTGGCAATCTGGGCCTCCAAGATATGTTTACCTTTTTGTCTGTCAAGCATTCTATTTTCCATAGCTTGGAATACTGACAATGTCTTAGAAGAACAGGAATATCCCAGGGCTGCCTTCTCTGCCTCCAGGAGCCTAATTCTGAACTCAGGGTCAACCATCCCTTTCAGCACTGCATCTTCAACAGAACATGTCTGACCTGAAATGGGATCGATTATAAAACCTGTTGCAGCCTGAGCTTCTAAAAAGGCTAAAGCCATCATTTTGTCTATTATGATTTTCTTGGCTGCTGACGCAAATGAAATCTTTTCTTTTGTAGACTCCAGATAAAGCCCTGCGATTGAGGTGGCTTTTGTCAAAAACTTGCTAAGAGTTTTCTGAACCTCTTCAACCGTCTTCAGACCAAGTCGCAGCTGCTCCACTGTTCTCATGTCTAGAAGCTTAGCTTCCACCAACTGCTTGGCAGTCACAGTGTGCCTGAGCCCTTGGAAGGCGAACTCATCATCCCTGACTGAACACATATGATCACCATCAACACGCTGGGAGGCCTCCGCTCCCAAGTCTTTCCTAAGGAAATCTCTCCTGAGTCCACCAGACGCTCTGCACCCTTCTGGCATCTGTTCTTCGGCACTGGGAACTGGGTTCTTTTCTTGTTTTAATGATGTGACTTCTGTATGCATATCACACTGCTTATTCTTAACTATCTGCAACAGGAATTTTTAAGATGTTAAAAGTCACCTAAAGAATCTGTCATTTGACCCATTCTCAATCCAAACACAATTCCTCAGATTCCTACTATACATTAAGAAAAGAAAATTTTCAGATGGGGGGAAGGGTGTCTCAGCAGAAAGTAGTATTTTGAGAGCCTGAAGTTTACTTTAGATGACAGTACTATTAAAGATATTAAAATGGTACAGCTGAGATGAAACTGGGTCACAGAATATGTTAGAAGTTAAAGTTAACTACTTGCTTCTTCTAACTTTTTTTGGAATCAGTTTTCAAAATATACTTCCACCACAGATATAACAGGATACTTGTTAGATCTGTGTTTCATCTCAAACACACATAAAAGAATGATAATTTACAATAAAAATTCAAGTCGCTAGAAAGTTATAGTATTATATCCTCTCCAAAGTACAGAGAGCAAAATACATTAAAAAATAGTTAAACATTTCATGTAGGAGAGCAAAGAAATTAAAGAAGACATAAGTTAGCTGGTAAGGGCTCAGAACACAGAGTATACCTCCAAGGGGGTCAAAAGCTTCACCAATTCCATCTCATGTTTGTCATCTTGGTACCTAACAGGGAGCCTAGAGTTGTGCAGGGCCTGATCTCTTATCTTCTCTATTTCTGACAGTCTTGTAATAGGGTTTGCCTCATCAAAAGTTATCTGTAACTCAGTGCTTGTTTGAGAAAAATACTCAGAATAACACTGCTGGCTTTTCCCTCTCTCGAGAGGAGCTCCCGGTGGCTGGAACTGGACTTCCTTTGGTATCTGCTCGACAACCCGAAGCTGCCATTTCTCTTCCACCTGTGGGGACTCTTGAGTCCTTCTGAGCAGAGGAGACCTGGCCCTTGGGTGAGGGTGTCCAGTGCGCCTAGAGGGGAGCTCTCCAGAGTGCTGACGCTCCCTCAAGGTCCTCTCAAAGTCGGGTGTGTAGGTACAGTCTTTGCCAACATTCTTTTCCTGGATTTCACACTGCAGCAAGACTAACTGATGTTCATGCTCCTTTATCTGCTGGTCCATTTTTTGCTTCAGCTTTTCAACTTCCCGCTTCTGGGCTATGAGCTCGTCTTCCAGTTCCCGACACTTCTGGTAATGACTTGCTTCCACATGCTGCCCTGGCTGCGTTTGCTCACGGTACTGCCGGAGCTGTCTCTCCAGTTCTTTAATACTTGTTTCACAAAGCTTAGCATTCTCTTGAGCCCTACAGTTTTCTTGCTGAAGAGATGCAAAGTCAAGCTTAATGCCTGATATATCGTTTTCAGTGATGACCTTGGATTCCATTAACTTTTCCATCTTTTTTCGAAACTCCTCTGCCGAATGTTTGAACTTATCAGACTCCTCCTGAAACAGAAGCATCTTTCTGTGGGTCATTTGCTCTTCAATGTTCTTTAAGTGCAGTTCATCTTGTACTTTTTTTAACCTGTTATTTAACTCCTGCACTTGAGCTTGCTGCAGCTGAACTTTCTGCTCCCCGCGTCGCTTTTCCTCTTTGGAAGCACTCAGCTCAGCACTCAGATTTCTAACCTCTTTCTCAGTATTTTGGATGATAATGTGCTGCTGGTCGCACTTTTGCTTAAATTCACTTACTAAATTCTGACTTCTGGCCAGGTCCTCCTCTAGGCTTTTAATTTTTTTATGGAAATCCTGTTCTGCTTTTGTCTGTTTGTGTAAGTGTTCGTTTGTATTGCGCAACTGAACCTTAAAGCCATCTGCCTGCGTTTTCAGCACTTCGCATCTCTGCTGGATGGCTTGTTTCTCTAAGACTATATTCCTTGATTCCTCCTGAATTCTCTGCATCAGTAATTTGGTTTCATTATTCTGTCTAGTAAGCTCATCAACTTTTTGTTTCAACATTTCTGCACATTCGTTACGTTTCTCCAATTCTTCATTGAGCTTCTGGATCTTATCAGTATTTTCTTTCTTGGCTTTAATATTTTGAAGCAACTGCTCGTGGCTTTTCTCAAACTCTCCTTTGAGGTGATCTGATTTTCTCTGGCAGAGTCGCTCTCTTTCGTTAGAGAATTCCTTCTCATCCTGCAAAGAATGAACTTGAGAATTCAAATGCTGACTAGCTCTCTCAGCTATAGCACGTGCCCTGGTGATTCTGTCTACTTCTTTTTGTAGTTTCCCTTTCTCATGATGGAGAGATTCTAATTCTAACTGATAATTGTGCTCTATTTTCTTGAGATCATTCGCTTCTTGCATGAATTCTTCTGCTTTACCTGTGGCTTGGTTCAGCTGCCTACTAAGTTCTGTGAGTTGCTGAGAATACCCTTCCTCTACTTGATCCTTCCTTTCCAACTCCAACTTAAGACACATTAGTGCGTTATTTGTTTCGTCCAGTTTATCTTTTAGCAAACGAGCCTTTTCCTCAGATGAAGTCTTTTCAAGCTGGAGGGAAGTAAGCTCGTACTTCAGCTCTCTCATGTCCCTCTCAGCCTTTCTATTGGCAACGGTCAGTTCGTCCACCTTCTGTTTGAGTTCTTCTGCTTTCCGCCTGTCACATTCTTTCTGAGGACCTTCTATTCCCACAGAAGACCCAACCCGTGTGATTGCACAAGCTGGCAATGTATTTTCTCTACATGAATACTGAATTTCATTTATTTTTCTTCTTGCTTCCACTTCGATTTTTTGCTTTTCCTTCAACTGTTTCTCTGCCACCTGTTTTTGAAATGCAAGATCTCTTTCCATTTGCTTTACCAGCTTCAAGAGTTCTTCCTCACTGTCTTTCTTTCTTCTTAATTCTTCCATTAATTTATGTTTTTGATGCTCCAAATCATTCAGATTTGAATCTTTCCTTTTAAGATGATCTTCTAGTGTTCTTCTTGTGAAAGTGTTTTGCTCTAACTGATTCTGAAAATTCAGGAGGTTTGCTTCCACAGCTGCCCTCTTGGCCTCGGCCTCCAAGGTGAGCTGCCTCACCCGCTCCAGCTCCAGTTCCGTGGCTTCCTTCTCTCTCACAATGGTCTCCAGTTCCCTGCGGTACTGCTGGGCTTCACTTTCAGCCCTCATCTTCTCCAGAGCAATGTCTTCTACGTTTCTCTGCTGCTTTCTCAGTTCAATTTCCGCAGCCTCCTTGACCTTCGGAAGTTCTTCCTCCACTCGAGACTTTTGCTTCTTTAGTTCAGCTACCATTTTTTCCAATTCATTTATCTTTCCGATAAGTTTGCTATTCTCCGTCACCGTTGCCTTCTGACGCTGAAGCAGATCTGAATATGCCCCATGTTCAGAAGTCTCCTTACACCTTTTCATCTACAAGAGATGTTATCAAAGCGTCAAACCTGCTCTGATCAAATTAAATTTACAACATCTGAAGCAATGTCCTTCTGAGTACTTACAAAACCAAGTGAACCCCAACATGGAGCAAGCGCTATCACCGCCACCAGCAGCACCGCGCTCCCTACAGAGCAAGCGTCAGACAGTCAGCAGCAGAAGACAGAAAATCCTCCAGGCAGGTTTTCTGAAGACTCTTTTGCCGCTCGCAAATAATTTCTTTTTAAAAAGTATCCAACTCATGGTTTTATAACAAGAAAGGGCCTTACAAAACACAGGGCATGACCTCAATCTTCTACACATGAAGAAGCTGAGAGGTTAAGTAAGTTTCAGACTTGCACAATGGATAAGTGACAAAAAAGGTGCCGACACCCTCACAACACTGCTCTTTCCGCTCTTCTGGAAAGGCTCCTACTCACTGAGAAAAACACACAGCACCCAGGGACCAAGTAACATGGAGAATTCAGTTTCCAGTAGCTGGCCCAAAGCACATTTAAAAAGATGCTTACATTCCCATGTCTTATGGTTAAAAAATCAAAGTGAAGAACTTCAGAACAAAGAGGCAAATTCAGAAATACTTAACATGGAGAAGGAGGATGGTCACATAAAAACTTGAAAATTCTCGAGTCAAATTCCTTGTTTACACTTGCCACATTACGCCAAGTGTAATAATCGAAAGTGCTAATACAAAGGCAGCCCTCGCCCCTGAAGGCTTCAGAATTTGTGCTTCATATACTCACAGATCTGGTGGTTAATAACATGCCTCCTAGGAATCCACCTGGACAACTACCTCTAGATGCCCCACAAATACAAAGATATTAGTTACGTATAAATTTATTTTAAACATACTCAAAGATTCAGCTCCAATTATTAAATAATATATAGGAACTTTTTAGTTTCTGATGTCATAATCTCAGCAGGGAAGAGTCCACTTTACAATGACAGAACTACATTAAAGTTGCCACAGTGTAAGATCGCTTTACAAGTATGTTGTTAGTTTAGCATCATCAACTCAAAATCACCACAACTGGCAACAATTTGAACAGGAGTAGGGAAAGTATTTTAGATAGCAGGTTTGATTTCATTGACATGCTTTAGTAAATTTCCAGAATTTAACTTATATTAGAGACCAGTGATGGTAAACCTTTCAGAGTTTTCAATGATAACAAACAGCCAGCTGAGGCATGCGTGCCAGAGGCACACCACCACTGCTATAGACCATGTATTATTTTCATTTCTTCAATTCATTGTCCTCCAATAATTTTGACAAGGATTTTAGTCATTTCCTTTGCCAACCTAAATGCAGTTTTCTTAAGAATTTACACAGAAACAAATCAAATCACAACCTTGTGTGCTCAATGCACCTCTTTACTTTGGTATAGGCCAACTCTTGGTGACATTAAAGTGTTTTATCTATTCAGAATATTAAGTTATAATTTTTTTATTGCTAAAGGGTCTTTACCAAATCTTTACCAAACTTCCTTTCAAATTTAGTCATTGCTAAGAGACTTTGAGTACTTTCTTTTCTTGGTCATGTTGTTTTCCTCAAGAAAAAAATTTATCTGTAGCGGAGTCCTCAGTATTTACTTTGAGTCATTTTCATGATTTGTTAATAATCTCAGGTTGTCTGATAACTCTAAATATTTAGGCAATTGCTAAAAAAGTTACTGAACATAATTTAGATCAAATGTTCATTGCTTTCTAGTAGATAGCAAGTTTATTCACACAAAAACAACTTCCTCAAGTTTTCTCTAAATCTTCCCTGATCTAATTAATATATAATTTACTCTCAACATAGACTAAATAATTTTTTCATCACATCTAATGTCCCTTACACACGTTCTATGACATTTCTCTAATTTGGTATTATTTCTGAAATTAACTGCCAATTAATTTAGTTTTACATTTATTATCAAAAACTATGCCTCCAGACCAAGATTGCTCATGTGCTCTTCAATACTCAGGTTCAGAAACACCACTCTTTCGAACCTAAAAAACTGAAGTCTAAAAATCTATTTATCTTTTATAGGCCATTGTATTACTATGATCCTTAAGTGGAGGGGTTTTTACCCTATTTAAATTATAGCCTTTGCATAGTATCTTCCATAAATATTCTGCTGTTTATTTCCAATTCATTATAAATCTTTGACCTTTGAAAGGATGGCAATCGTGATTTCTATTAGGCCTTTTAAGATACCTTTGTTTCTATCAACTTCTGCCTTATCAGAAAAATTGAGCCAAGCAGCCCATATATGCATAATCAGATATGTACTATAAGAAAGCAAGGAATTATTTTATTTTATATTTAACTACTATATACACAAAAGATACGCATACCATTTAACATGGAATAAGAGCTCTCGAAAATTAAAAAGATAGAAAAAATTATGGATGCTTTTTTGTACGGAAGAGGTACATGGCACTTACTAAGATGATTTCAAGTATTCTGGCTCTCCTTTTGAACACTAAAGGAAGCTTGCTATAAAGTCTTACAATTAGCTCCATTAGTATCTTGATGCCAGAAAACAGTGTTAACTCTGAACAGACTAAAATAGTTTACAAAAGCACTCACATTTTCAAAAACAAAAAAAGTAAGATCTAATAGGCATTTAGTACTTTCTCTGGTCTTTCATTGTATGAAATGAATTACATCAACTATAATCACTTTCAGAATTTCAACAACAATCCAATTATGATGCTAGTGCCCCACATTTTACCATTCACTTATTTTAGCATCCAGTCTACTATTTTTGTCTGTTCTGAGGCCAGGAATAGGAAGCATATCAAGATAACAGAGCAAAGAGTAAGTCCTTCAAGTTTAGAAACAACCGCCTTTCATGACAATTTATTTTTATAAGTAACTCCCTGCTGTATTTCTGAATACAGTTTTAAAGGCAGAATCAAAGCTTAGCCGTCCTCCAAATTAGAATACTTACATAAACTTTTTATCACGCATCGTTATTTGTTTTTCTTTTTTTGGCAAAAACACAAAGGCCTAATCCCCACAATACTTAAAAAGCAGCCTTGTTTTATACAAACTCCTACTGCTTTAAGTTGATGTCTTTTTAATATATTTAAATTATAATAATTTTTATGAATATATAAATTCATTTAAACTTCATAAAACAAATGTGTTTATGCAGTACTTCTGTAGACATAATAATAATGTAATGATACTTCAGAGAAATCTACTTCTCAGTTGTGACAAAGCTGAAATAATTCTGCCACACTGTTGACATTTCATAACTTGAGTAGAACCACTTAAAACAGTAATGCCATCATATTAAGGTCCTGAAGTTAAAAATTTGCATTTATTCTGTTTGCAATGCTGGAGATTAAACCCAAGGCCTCATGCATGGCAGACGAGTGCTCTACCAGTAAGCTACATCTCCAGCCCAGCAAAAGTAAAAATTCTAAAGAGCTTTTACTTGACAGAATCTTTAAAAATAAGCAAAAATCCTAGGACATCAATCTTTCTCACTGTAACTATAGAATCAAATAATTACTTGCATATCATTTATAAGCCACCTAAATTTGTCATGAAACTTGTCACTGCTTTCGCAAACCACATCAAAGCTCCTGCTCCTAGCTTGCTTCTTTTCACTCAACTGCCCATAGTCCATACCTCCTCCTCTTCCAGTCTTTTTAATGAATCACCAGCAAATTTAATATATTGTGTCATGAGAGTGACCAGAGCAGTATACCGTGTCCGAAGGTCCATGAACTGCAAGTAAAAAAATAATAATAACAAAAACATAATTTCCAGCTGCTCTTTACAAGGTGAATGAACTTTTGGTAATAATTATAATATCATCTAGGCTTTGGGAGAGTAAAGTACACAATTACCCTATAATCGATGGTCACTGGGTAGCATGTCTACCACACAATGAAAACTTCTATTAATTATGAAGTACATTTACTTATTTCTGAAATAATAACTGATCTTGAACTGCTCTGGATCCTAAAACGGTTTTTAAAATGCATAATAAAATGTATTGTTATGGATACAGACTTTCTGTTTGAGATAATAAAAAGCTTAGTGATAAGGCTTGCACAACATCGTGATACACTAAAATGTCATTAAAGTACACATTTAAAAATGGTAAGTTTTATATTACATATGCTTCATCATAATAAAAATAAAAAAAAATTTTAATGTTGTTTCTCCCTTTTCCACCCTTTCTCCCCTCTCTAAATACTTTTATTACCTCTTGAATAATGAGATCTGCTGAGCTCTGCATTCTCCGTCGTTTCACTGGAGATTTCTGCTGTGAATCCACCATGGCCCGGTAGGTCATTGTTTGTAACTCATAGTCCTGGGTGAGAGTCAGCATGATAAAATTAAAGCAATGCCCTGAAGCTTGTGTAGAGAATAAACTCAGGGAATGGGAACCTAATTTCACTGAATTAATTGTGAATAAAGAAAATCCTCTAAAACTACATTTTTAGAAATCAATCTGATCTTGGGAGTTGTTTCCAAGGTTGCGATAAAAGAAGAAATATGTAAGATGATAGGGAAAGTTCACAAGTCTCTGAAAGCCCATAAAAGTATTTACTACAATGTTCTAGTTGTAGTCGGCCTCCCCCTGCCTCCAGCTCAGCAATGGAACTGTGCATGTGGAAAACTTGGGAATTGTTAATAATCATCCAAAAAGCATGAGAAATGTCACCTCCATTAGAAAGTGAGAATTTCTGTCAATGTTAAAGAAAAAAGAAAAAGAGAAAAGTGCTAAGAAAGCAAGTTCAGAGATACGTATTTACTCTCCTGTGTACAGGTATAAAGGTGGGGTGTTTGTGAGCTATTTTTTGTTTTTGCAGGAGTGTGTATGTACTCATGTGAATGGTAGAGCAGAGAAAAGAGAAAATAAATCAATCAATTTCACCTGATTCAGGTTTCACAAAGAATTATTAGGTAGGATCCAAATAAGGATCCTCTCTTTTTACATTTCAACACAGAGTAAAATGTCTATAAAAGTACAGTATTATATATCTGAATATTAAACTTGACTAAATTGAATCTTACCTTTACTGTAGCTGAGTACTGTTCTGCGTATTTTTGACACTCATCCATTTTGCTCTGTTTCATTTCTATTTCAGATACCAGCATCTATAAACAGTTTAAAAGAAAGAAGACAAAGAATTCTGTGCTATTCTACTTCATAAACATGCTCAGCAAGGAAAAAATATTCACATCTCTTTAGAGTCCAGCTCCTGAGCCCTCTGCATTTAACATGTAACATGCCTCATAGGTAAGCTGGGAACTTCCAGATTAAGACTCGTAAGTGACCTACCCTCACAGGGCTTCCAAAGCAGAAATTACTAAGCTCTGTAGGAATTATTCAGAACAGACTTGATGCCCTTGGCCACCACCAATTTCTGATAAAAACAGAGTTAGAAATTACTGGCCCCTAAAGATGGAAGAAAAATCTCAAAGCATTCAATTGTTTGCCAAAGATGACTGTTTCCTATTCACTATTGGGCATTTAAATTTATTTAGGAGCCCACAAAACTACTGTGGCCAACAAAATATCAGAGATTTCCACACCTACGATTAAATGATCATTAGGAAATTTGAAAAATTATCCCAATGTGCCTCTTCTTTATTATCAATGCTTCCGAAAATGATTTCAATGAAATAAAACTTAATAATGTTTGTAGGTTTGGTTGGTAGGATTTCAGTATTTATTATATATTCTCTACTTTAAATAGCTGCTTCTTATTTTAACACAAGAAAGGAAGATAAGGGGCTGGGGATTTAGCTCAGTGATTAGAGTGCTTGCCTTGCAAGCACAAAGCCCTGAGTTTGATCCCTGGCACCACCCAAAAAAAAAAAAAAAGAGAGAAAGGAAGATAAGGCTCCTGACTGACCAACTGCAGAGACAGCCTTGGCACAGGCAATCTTTTTTACATACCTTCTGCTGATTCAACTGTGTGGCTAAGGTTTTGCTGTTTTCAGGCTGATTCTCCTGAATCTTTCTCTGAGTAGTTTCGACCTGCTGGATCCAATCGTCTAAAGGATGATAGGAATCTCTGTAGTACTTCAGGGATTTCCCAATGCCTTCTAAATCTCGTAACCTGAGAGAACAGTAACAGAACAGTCTAGGTTTCCCACAGGACCCATGAGGAGCTAGAAGATGCAGGGAAGGGAGCACCGATAACCACCCTCTAATCTGCCAGCCCCAGCACTGAGCTGTGGTGCCCAGAGGCGTGTTTCCAAGGGCTGTGAGTAGAGTAGGAAGACTTCACTCCAGCAGTCAGAAAATGTAGTGGCACTACTTTAGGGAGAAAGTCAAGACACAAAAGCTAAAACACAGAAAACCTAGCGACTTCACTGTAAATCTTATCAATCGGAATGTCTCAAAGAGCCAAGACATGCATCAAATAGCAGCTCACTTTGGAAAGGAGAAGACAATTCAATGAATGGTTCAACATGGTCTTAGCTGTGCTCAAAATACCCATTACTGCGATAGTAAAGCCATCACACTGGAATTATGTTTTTGTTTGTTTTTTCTTGGTAAAATTTTATTCTTACAGGAATAATTTCGCTGTTTTCGTATATCTTTCACATGCATAGTATTTGGGAAAATATGCTGAAACATAGACTTCTTTGGTTTTTCTATATTACTTTTGTGAAGTTTTATTATTTCAAAAATGCAGGGCTGGAGATGTTACTCAGTGGTAGCATTCTTTTGTTTGATTTTGGGGATTTTATTATAAAAATTAAAATTTATCCACATTTATGCAAACTTACAGACTCTAATACATGGTGCCATTTACATGTAGCAACAAACAATGTAAACACACAGATGCAGTACTAAGTTGCAACTATAGTACATATTGTATGTGTTATTGTAACATCCTAGCCACCTCCCATTGCTACTGAAATGAGCTCTTTTTTTTGTTTTGTTTTGTTTTTTAATTTAGGTTATTAGGTTCCTGTATTTGGCATGTCTTTATTCCTCTGAATTCCTGTTCCCCTTCCCTTCACCCCTCTTCATTTTCCCTTGGACCCTTTCCCTATTGGATGAGATCTGTCCCCTTGTCTCTTTGCATCCATCTTTTATCATTTTCTTTGTCTGTACTTTGCCTCACTCAAATGAGGGATACCACATGGTATTCAAGCTTGCGTGTCTGGTTTACTTCACTCAACATTATGTTTTCCAGATCCACTCATTTTCCTACAAATGACTCTAATTTGTCCTTTATAGCCTAGTATTCCATTATACACAGACACCACATTTTGTTTATCCAGTCATCTGTTGATGGGTATCCAGGCTGCTTTCCAGAATTTACCCATTATGAATTGTGCTAGTATAAACACTGGTATGCAAGTATCGCTGTAGTATGATGCCTTCCGCTCTTTGGGGAAGATACCTAGCAAGGAGATATCTGGTCCTATGGAATTTCTGCTTTCGGTCCTCTGAGAAATCTCCATACTGATTTGCATAATGGTTGTACTATTTTGTATTCCCACCAAGAATGTAGGAGAGTTCCTTTTTTGCCACAGCCATGCCAACATTTGTATCACATACTTTATGGACATACGATAAACATATTTTACTGCTCAAGAAGAGAACTACCAGAAAGCATTCAATTTATGTTAATATAAAGATGAAAACAAATGAGAAAAGATACTAATCTATTTCTTTTAAAAAGGGCCCTAAAAGTATCCTATTTCTTTTCATGTCTGAGAAGGCACTGAGCAAATGATTTCAGTCACTGAGTGAATGATTTCAGCTTTCTTGTATCCTCAATAAAAATGAATATCAAGACATTTCAATGTATTCACATTTCTTAGATCAAATATATATTGCTACATAGAGCCCTAGCAAAAAAAGTATATGATTTGTGGTTATTTGAATATTACTTGGTAATACTACAGAAATACATTATTTTTCTTATAAAAAGACAAACAGATTACCTATGCAAATGCCACACAATACATCAATGGTTTTAATTACACTGAGTTGAAACATGCTCATTTTGAAGTTAAATGTCTTGTTAAAGTCTACCATATAAGAAAGCAATATTAACTAGGTAGAGGTCTTGCAATTGACATAGTGGAACTTTTTAAAAGCCCAATAAGCTTAAATTTTTCTCAGCATTAATCTGCACTTAAACTGAACAAAAAAGGATACCCACCTGTTGTCAATCTGCACATGAACATTTTGCCACCTTTCAACTATCTGATCTGCTTTTTCTTTGTGCCAGTCAAAATCAAGGTCCCGTTCTTTATATGTCTTGAACATTTCATCACTGATGGCTTTTGCTTTCTGCAACTCATCCTCCAGTGCATGGAATACTTCTCTCTTTTCATCTACTTCAGATCGCCATTGCTGAGATACATTAATTGGTGAGAGTTATAAAAATCTATCAACCAGTCATGAGAAACACATTATTTACCTAACATTACAATTTATTTACCAATAATTATATAAAAATCACATAAAGACTACCTTTCATATACAAAATACTGTATTAGCTTTAATCGTATTAAATGGCCAATATTTGACCATGCTTTGATCTTTAAAAATTGCCAAATTTTATAAAGTTTTGCCTAATAGAATTTACTTATCCATAAAATAAAATACATTCCATAAGCAAGTCTATTGCCTCAATAAATAAGTCTTTTCCATTGTTTGTTATTAATTCTATTGTTCAAAATGAATACATGCATTAAAAATCACTTTATAACACTTACCTTTAAAGTACTTATCAGGTTCTCAATATTATTCTTGTCAGCTATAACTGCTTCTTCTTCACACAGTTTGGTTTCATAGAGTTTTACAAGGGCTTCTGCAGTCTGAGTGTTTTTTAATACCAAATTGACTGTTTTCAACCTTTAAAAGGGAATTAAAGAGCCCTCATTGTTAAATGTTTATTTTTGTATAATGCAATCCTAAAGAACCATCTTTACAAATGATATAGCATATTCTGCATCTAAGAACACTATGAGAACACACGGACATTAAGTGGGCAGTCAGCTGACCTTGTTTTTTCAGGGGAGGTGGCAATACACCGAGAATTGAACCCAGGGTCTCTGCACTAATGAGCTACATTGCCCAGGCTTTATTTATTTTATTTAAGACAGGGTAGCTAACTTGCTAAGCTGCCTAAGCATCTGCAGTTTCTCTCAGCCACCCAGAGTGCTGAGATTACAGGCATGTGCCACCACACTAGGCCTGACTCTTCTTTTAATAGACAACATGTGTGCCAAGTCATGCCCTACCTCATAACTGGTATTTAAAACCAGAGATTCTAACACAAGACACTTTCTATGCTTGTTTGAGCCAAGAATGAGAGAAAAATCTGTAGGCTCCAACAGCTAAACTATGAAACTGAAACATGGGAAGATAATACTAATGTTATACGCTCATCTCTAAGGCACATCCTCTTCCAACATGGAGAAGCATCAAAAATGCACATGGATATTTAATACATCTCTTAAGACAAAATAAAATTGAACGCCTATGTTCATAAAAAATGAATTTTTAAATTAACAGCATAGAAAAGTTACAGCTGTCTGAAGTAAATTATGTATGAACATAGAGTTGCATACTTCTCTATGTACATGGAAGACATGGAGTGGACTTGGTTCATGTTCTGTAAAACCACGCTGAGCTCAGATCGTAGGGTAGGTACAGATGGAGAAGATGCTGCCTGACTAAAGAATTCTTCACATTTATTTGTGATTGATCCCAAATCATCTTTAAGTCGTTCCAGCTCTTTCTTTAGTTTCTACAAAACAGAGGAAAACACAAAACAATGGTATTAGGTAATCACACCAAATTGGATATTTTTATTAAAGCAATTTAGAAACACATTTTACATTATGACCACTGACTTAAAGATCTGTAAACTTTTTTCTTCAACAAAGAAGCTACGATCTGGCATTCCAGTTTTATAATCAACAATACAATTTCCTTACTGTCCTTAGACCTAAACAGCTAACTCTGCACTCTGGCATGCAGCAGGTGTGGGAGGCCTCTGAGAAGCCCAGCAGGACGACCGAGACGGTACCTGCTCCTGTGCGTCCCCACGTCAGAAGGGGAACCGAATACAGACTCCTGGTTTACAACCAGCAGGGAATAAATGCTTAGACCTGACCAGGGAACCAGTGTGCAGAGCTGAACATGTGAGAAAATACAGACGGTGACCCTTAAGGTCACTAGGAGACTACCTTATCTTTTTCGACACATGTATAACTCTCACCTCCTGCTCCGTGATTCTGAACACACTTTCATGCAAATCATCTCTTTCCAGGGGAGTTCGGATCTGTCTAATTAGCCGATCTTCACAGTTCTCTAACCGAAGTCTAATGTTTCTAACTTCGGAGATGTATAGATTATAAACTGATTCCTCTTGTTCCTCTGTGAAAATAAATACATTGTTTAGAAAATATATTTTCTACTTTGGATGCTCTTGTTTCTGTTTCAACAGCAGCTTTACTATTACAGGGTTATAGTTAGTCAAACTAATGGTTCAGAATGGTCCCTGTTATCACAAATCACCTTAAGGTAATAAACCTTAAAATGACTTTTACCAATTAAGAAGAGCTAATAAAATTTCCCTAATGCCATCTGTAATACCAGTTTCTGATTTACAATGTCCAAAGAAATTAATACATTGTCCATAAAAATTAAATTACATGTTGCAGATTAATTATAAAATTAATTCTTAAAAGTGAAAAGCAGGTAAAGAAAGTTCAAGATTCAATAAAATAGGATATTACTAACAAAATCACTTATCTCTCAAGTAGTATCAAAAGTTCAGAATAAAATCTGTATTTAACGAAAGTTAACTAACACAATCATTTGCTTTAGTACTTGTATAAAATTGTATGTGGGAAAACACCTGACTTTGGAAAATTAAGGATCACCATTCTGAATACTACTGTGCAAAACTGTGAAAATGTTGAAAGTAGATGAAGAACCCATGTTGATGGCACTTTTTTGTTAATTCATCATTTAGAAATTAATGAATCCCTTTTTTACATCTTCCTGCATCAAACATTTTTCCTTTTTCCTTTTTTTTTCAGTCCTGGGGATTAAACCCAGGACTTCATGTGTGTTTGCCAAGTCCTCTACCACTGAGTTATACCCTCAACCCTCAGCTTTTTTTAGTGTCCCAACAATTGTGTCTGCTTACCATACACCGACTGGTACAATACACTTAAGACTGAGATTCCCATTGAGAGTGGAAAATGGCATGGACTAAACACCCATTGGGAAAAAAGACAGAAATCCCTATACTTTACCTCTTTCTGCAGATTTAAGAAGTTCCTGATAATACTGCTTACATACATTAACTTCTTTTTCCAGTTGTGCTATATCTGAGACTGAAAATATTTGGGATTCCTGGCTATCTTCTAGAAAATCTTCAAAACGGGACTGTAGATTACTCAGAACTTGCTGGTGTTCACCAGGCAACATTGTCTTTATCTAAAAAACAACAGAGGTCCATGTACAGAGGTCCATTCCAGTAACTGGAATGGGATCGATCTCAAGTTGGTTTCATGGCACATTTCAGCTTGCGTTAACAGTCTTAAGTTAAAAAAACCTTTTGAAATTCATACTTTTTTATTAGCAATTTCAGGTTTTCAAAAGAAAGTCTATAAAAACTCTATAAATGAAATCAAACTATACCCATTCTCTGTATGCCCCTATCAGAAACAGTCTGCCCAGCAGTATTTCGCTTTCAAATGCTCCCTACTCACTGAGTAGCTACCATCTCCCTTTCTCCCTTTTTACCACGTTTAAATAAATTATCTTCTCTTAGTTAAGAAAAAAGAAAAAGAAAAAGACAAAGAAACAGTATGCCCCGTCTTTCTATTTTTCAGTAAGCACTGAATGAAATCTATGATCTCCAGATTATGGTTTAGATGAAGATATCCCTCAAGAACTTCACGTGCTCACAGCTAGGACTTTTGGAAGGTAACTGAATCATGGGGGCAATACATATATCCGACTTGCTGTTAACAGGAGCCGGGTTACTGGAGGCCTGACCTAGAGGGGTCTGTCCACCTCCAGGGTCCTCCCTTCTCCGGGCTTCCTGGCCACCAGGGGGTGGGCAGCTTCCCACTGGCCGGGCCCCTCCACCACGTCTGCCTGTCATGGAGCCAGCTGACCATGGTCCAAAAACGTGAGCCAAAACAAATCTCTCCTCCTTTAAGTTGCGGGTGTCAGGAGTTTAGCCCCAGTGATGAGGAAAATGACCAGGACATTAATTCTTAGAAAGCATCTTATCTATGGCAGGCAAGGGACGGGCATTCACTGAGTGCTTAAACATTAGCACGGATTCACTGGACTCCATTTTACTCTAGGCAAATATCAACTCCACCCCACTCGGGGCACGATGTCCCACATTTTTGGATATGCTAAGATGACGTACACATTTATACTTACTGAAGCCACACTGCTAGCTCGAATTCTATCGATTTCATTGATGAGATAATGCCAGGACACTACGCTCTTCATGTTTATGTGAGATTCGTGCCAAAGTGTTAGGACATTCTGATACTGTTGTTCAATTCTGAAACATATGAGAGAAAGCAGTCCATAAAATGCTCCTTTTCAAAACATGCTAAAGCTCATGCTAGAGCCTTCTGGTTCAAGAAGCCTTGACAAAGCTGATTGTTTTTTCACCTTCAGAGAACCCCCAAACCGGCTGTGTTTAAAAAATGTATACAAACCTATTTGCAAAGTCAACTGCTTCTTTGTTTGGTGGAGGAACAGTGAAGCACACAGATGGAACCATAGCCTCATTCCCGGTGGGACTAATGACCTTCCACTTAGCTCGATGAGAGTTGTTTGCCAGAACACATTCGTCCTCTTTGTAAATGGTTATCTAGTTTTAAGTGAAGAACAGAACAACTAAATGAGGTCACCATTAACTAAATCTTTCCATACTCAATCTTGGGGATTTTTTACGAGGCGCAAAAACTTTATCATGAGCAAGCATTATGATGCCATTTTAAAAACACATGAATATGCCAGGAGTGGAGGTAGTCCCAGCACTCAGGAGGCTGAGGCAGGAGGATCACCATGACTTCAAGGTCAGACTGTTCTACATAGTGAGTTCAAGGTCAGGCTGAACTATACAGTGAGACTCTGTCTCAAAAAACCAAAACTGGAGCTGGGGATTTAGCTCAGTGATTAGAGTGCTTGCCTTGCAAGCACAAGGCCCTGAGTTCGATCCCCGGCACCACAAAACAAAAAAAAGGAGTAACAACAGAAACTGCTCTGTTTTCAGGAGCTATAAGTACCTCAATTTGTCTGTAGTCACAGATGGCTTTGATGGGAATAGAAGTTTTGAGTGGACAGTCGGGGTTCCTCGGCTTGAGCTGAACTATGGTTTTTGCTCTCCCCATCAGGCTTGCTACTGTGCTCTTATACTGCAGCAGCTCTTCCTTCTCCTCCTAAGTAACAGAGAGTGGGATTCAGGAAGTGAGGGACTTCACTCTCCACATCCTCAGGAGTCACACGGAAGAAACTTCATCAGCAAAGCACTCCCCGCCACTGCCCTAAACCACCGGTCTGCTCTCAGTCCCTCCGCCCTTGCTGCTCGCTGCATGCGGCTGTCTGTCTCCTCTTCAGCATTAGTACGGACGCATCTTTTGCTCAGGTAACATGCATTGTTTAGCTCCCCTCCAACACATAAGCACCATGGAGGGAGATTTCTGCCTGTTTTGTTCACCGTTTCATCTCTGCTGTCTAAAACAGTGGCCGGGATAGAGAACATTTTGAACAAGTATTTGTGGAATGAACAGATATATACACCCGAACACAGAACGCCCTTAAAAGTATTTTAAAACATAAAGGCCATCACCTAAAAAAAAAAAAACCTTTGTTGTATTTATTACCAAAAAATATAAAATACTGTTTAAAGGCTTACTTGAATAAAGTGACAATACTGAATGCCAATAAAATATAAAGCTCTGCACATATCAAAATGTAATAAAACATCAATCGTTAGTACACATGCTAACGAAACACATAGGTTTTCTGTATCAGTACCATTGACTCCTGAACAAGGTCTTCCAGCTTGTGAACACTGCTGGACCTGTCACAGCTGTACTTCCGCTGAATGGCATCTTTCAGGTTCTTCAAGTAATCACCAGCTTCTTTGGCATCATTGAAAAACTAAGGAAGACAGAATTCGGCAATTAAAATATGGTAGATGCCTGTTAAGCAGAGTTGCCAAGTTTGGGTGCCCAGTCCCTGTGTTCCCCTCACAACTGAGATCAAAATAAAAGCTCAAGACAATAGCTAACATCCTTCTCTAAACCAAATAACCCTGATCTTGGAGGGTTATAAGTAGATGCTAAGTCACCAAAGTCTATATGTGTATGTTATGTTTTGGCTGTATGTTATGTTGAAGGAAGATCTATTTTACTTCAGGGCTGTATTAATTTTTAAGGAGGGTGGAATTCAAGAATATCTTAAATCTCCTGAAGAATAAAATGAAGAGCTCATTTGGTTGACTATACATAATAAATAACATTTCCTCAATAGGAAATATGTTAGTAGAATAAAAAGGTTGTATGATACATTAGGGGTTTTTAAAGGATTTCTGTCTTAACAGCATGCTGCAATCTCTCCTCCAGGACATGAAAACAACCCTTATGTCGTACAAGGAAAAAACTTCAGTTACATTACACACATGTTTATATGTCCTAATAAGTTATGAAGTTTTCCGAAAGTCAGCCAAAATTCCAATGCTACCCACCAAAGGTGTGTGTCTGCTCACATACCTCAAAGTATGCAGTGTTCTCCTTCACATGCTGCTCCACACACTGGCAGAGCTGCAAGACCCAGCTCCACTGCGTCTGCATCGCCGCTTTGTAAGCCTTAAAGATAAAACACAGCCACTGAATCCGGTGGGAGGGAAGCAAATGCAGGGGACTGGGATGCGGCTGGGGGCAGAGTGCTTGCCTAGCATGCGGAAGCCCGGGGTTTTGTTCTCAGCACAAGCAAAAATTAAAGGAGAGAAAAAGAATGAGGTATGTGCATGTTGATGCTGTTTAAACAATATAATGCTTAACTATCTAAACAGATGATGGTCTATTTTAACAGAATGAGACTTGAAAATTGGGGAGCCAAATGTTCCTCCCCATCTAAGAGCTCTTATTTACACAGTCAGGCCTAAAGTTCATGTATAAGTTTTTAAATCGATCCAGCTAATTATTCTCAAATTTTAAACTTCTTGAAATTTTTCTTAAAATACATGGGAAAAGTTAATTCTGGCTACTTTTACATGAAAAAAAGTATTTAACCTTTGAAAGAAATGCAAACCATCCTCTACTCCTTTGCCACTAACCCTTATACCTGCTGTGTGGAATACTCAAGTATGTTTTCCTTCAGGATATCACCATCTTTCTTCCAACTGACTTTTTTTGTGCACGTGACACTGGGTATTGAACCCAGGGCTCTGCACTGAGCTACACGCCCAGCCTTTGTTAACTGTTACTATTATTAAATTACTAAGTTGCCCAGGCTGGGCTCAAACTTTGTGATCCACCTGCCTATGCCTCCCGGAGTGCTGGGATTACAGGATGCGACCCCACACCTGGTTTTGAATGTTTTTAACTACTAAATCATAAATACACCCTCTAACACAGAAATACATGGCTCTATTATTTTCTTCTTTGTTTTTCTGAGGACAGGTTTGGGGAGGGTGAAAAGGCGAGTACATACTTCCTATCAGTGTGTTTCTGGGATTATATTAAATACATCAATTTTATTTAAAAAACTGTTTACTTGAACTTTTATTTAATTCAAAGCGCATCTTCCATGATGCAATAAATAGCGTGGAACACTTCATGAACATCGAACACCCTTTTATATTCACGGTGCAATTCGCCACCTTCCAGGAGGTGGCGAGCTCAAGGCTTTACTGACGACGGTAACCATCTGTCACCTTTCCTCCCTTTGGAACACACCTTCCTAGGGAGCTCTGCTCGGGGAGGCTTCCTGAACACAATGTACAGGGCAGCACTGGAAATCTGCCAATACACCATCCTCACATTACCTGCTCAATCAAACAAGGCTACTTTTGTGTCTGCTGTTTTGTGGTGCTGGGGACTTAACCCAGGCCTGTGCACATGCTAAGCACGTGCTCTGCCACTGAACCCTTCTCCTCCGCCCCTCGAGGCAAACTACCTGGAATAAACCAGCTATAAAGGACAAATCACTGTGCACTATTATTCATCTCTTCATATAAAAGTGTTGATAATTAAATATTACCCATCTATCCATAACAAGTATGGGATAGGCCAATGCCATCAGAAAGACGACAAAGGTTTCATTTTATCCCAAAAAAACTTTCAGTTAATTGTCATTTCTACATGAAAGTAATAGGATTCACACTCATATTTTTCATTCCCAATAAAACCCTTAACATATGATCTTATTTACTAACAGCTTTCATCTCTCTACTCTAAGGAACACTCTATCCTTAGTTTACTGCTGCACAAAAATATACCCAGGACCCCCATTGCTCTATTTCCTTTTCCTACTGATGGCCTTCCTCCTCTACCTCTTTAACATTTATAAGTGGAAGTTCACATCAATACAAAACCACATTTTATATCAAAATATAACATTCCTAAATACAACAAATATAACATTCCTAAAACTTCCTAATGAGGCCTAATACTTTGTGTAACAATTTCAGTGGACAAAAACTATGATTCCATCCCTCAAGACCAAAGTGTGTCAGCTTTTACACATGGCATTTTTCCCCAGCAATATACTATTACACTGGTGTGGCAAGTATGATACTCCTTGCCTTCTAATGTAACCCCCTTCAAATTCAGATACAGTAGTCACTAACTATGACTAGAATGAATCAGCCCTAAAAACTAAAAACATTATCCCTGCAACAGCTGCTCAGGCAGCCTGATAAATCCCATGCCAACCCTCAGCTTCTGTCTTTGAAATGGCCACTACAGACCAAGTGTAGGATACTGTCTCAATATAGTAGAGACTTCACAAAACCAGACCATAAATAAAAGTGTTAAATTAAATCATAATATTTGTGTTTTGTTTTTTTGGTGCTGGGGATCAAACTCAGGGCCTTGTACTTGCTAGGCAAGCACTCGAACCACTGAGCTAAATCCCCAGCCCAAATCATAACACTTCCTAAGGGTATGTGTTCCAAAAACTACATGAAGGTAGTCACAATAAATTATTTCTTCTCATTCTCAGTGCAATGCTGTGGAAGCAACGTCCCCATTTTTGATAGGGAAATGGAGCTTGGTAAGATCATATCTACTGTAGTCACACAGTGAGGAAAAAAATTAAATTTCAAAGCTTAAAGACAAGGCCCTTCAAATTTACAATAATCCATCTCCTTGGCCACAGAAGACAAACAAAGTGCCTGCATTCTAAGTGCTAGAATGCAGCTAAACTCAGAGCAAGAGAACAAAGGGCAAAATCAGTACAATTTGTCAGAAACATCATTTTTGAGCCATATTGTAATAAAAATGCGGCACTTGGCATTTTTCAACTTATTAACCATGAAAGAAGAGTAATAATCACATATCATTATACAACCCAGACTGTTAAACTAACTCACCTCAATGGTTAAACGGGCTGGGTGATTTTCTAGAAGAAGCTGCTCTGCTATCTCCTGAACAGATTTAATATTTTCTTCCTTTTGTTCAAGTTCTCTCATTAACTCCTAATTTAATAAAGAATTAAGGAGTTGTCAGGAAAAATATCTAAACTTAAAATACAACTTCAGCATGTGAGTACAAAGGTTGTACTTACAGCGTGGTAATCTTTTTTCCGGGCTATGTAGGTATTTCTCTCACTCCAGTCATAAGCAACTTCCTCCTCCTCTTTTTCATTCAACCAAATAAGTTCATTAGTTGCACGAGTTACAAAATTATGGAGTGTGTCAAGGTGTCGTTCCTGATTCCTGGATGTATTCTTTATAAAGAAAATCATTATAAGAATCTTAGCTTGGCCGAAAGAAAGAAAATAAAAGGCTTAAAAACAAAAACAAAAAAAATTTACCAAGAGTTTTGCATATTGGCTCTCTAATCTGTGTAGCTTTTCTGTGTAAGTTAGCTTAAGAGGCGCTGTCATCTGAATCTATAATATAGAAGAAAAAGACATCAAGTTTAAGGATCTTAAATAATTCTTACTCTTGATGCACCTATTATCAAGTAACAATACAAGGTGTTCATCTAAAGAGCAAAACAATAAAAAAGATAAAAATTCCACCTTCACATACCTCACTGATTTTAGCTTCTTTAAGGCTAGATTCAAATTCTTCTATAGCACGGTGAACATTTTTATGATTTTCTAAATGGCTTTCAACACTTGGTAAATCTGAGCCCCATTCAGTACGATCCAGCTGCACCTTTAATGCCAAAATACCAGATTTAAAAAAAAAAAAAAAGAAATTGACAGCAATAAAGACTGAAGTGCTCAGGTAAAAACATTTTTTTACCTGCATCTCATCAACCCAATTTAAAAGATCCTGAACAAATTTCATGTTGACTTCCTCTTCTGTTAAATTCTGATCCAGCAAAGAGGACTTTAGAAGGGGTTTCCGGATCTGCATCAATTTTAGAGACTGCAAAGAATTTGGCTCTACTCCTGAACTGAAGTTTGGAATTAACCCTGATGGGAAACCAGGTGTATAAGCCGGAGTGACAGATGGAGTCAGGCGGGAAGTCATGCCAGACGACAGGCCAGACGTCACACTAGAAGAGGTCAGGGAAGGAGTTAAACTCTGGGTCATCCCTGGGGTCAGAGTGGGGTTCAAAGTCTGCGCAAATCCCGAGTTTAAACTTTGAGAAATTCCTGATATCATGAGCTTTGTCTGTTCCGTCGTCAGCATGCGCCCTTTGCTGTAGACTGAGGAACACTCATTCCTTAAGGCCATAATCTCGTCACGCAGTTTTGCAACCCTGAAAAGAAAATCAACAGGGGTAAGCAGAGCATAAAAGGCGCTTGTCACAAAGACAGAAGCCTAATGTCAATTCCACACTTTCTCTGATAATAATTTACCAATTCTAACCAATGTACCACTAATGCAAGATGTTACGGGGTGAGATACAAAGCGGTAGGTAGAATTCTACTTTTTAGTCAGTTTTTCTATACACCCAAACTGCTCAAACACACCTATTTTCTAAAAAGTCACTGTAATTATATTGGTAAAATTTTGCATGACTTTTTGTTCACTGACTGTTGTACCACGAGCACTTTCCACATTACTCTTTATCACTTGTAAGGAACAAAATTATTACACTTTAAGGTGATCATTCTCCTACTATTTGACATTTAGGATAATTCCAAACTTTTGATATAAAACATTTCTGGCATGAACATAAAGCTTTTTTCTGTTTTTACAACTTTAGTATCCATATTTAGACCTACTGTAGATTCCGAAAGTGAATCTGGGTCAAACGTGATATACAAATTTTGTGATAGCTATAAATACACATATATATGTTTGTTATATAAATATGTATGTATGTATGTATGTATGTCCTACAGCCTCAAAAGTTTCTATTCCTAACCTCAAACCCACTTCTCAGAGACATCCATGTTCATACACATTTTCCCCAACTTTTTGAAATGAATACTTTTATAACACAATAAATAGAAGACTGAAAATTGAAATAACATGGCAATTCTCTTATATTTCCCTTTTCCAAATGTCACTTAGACATTTATTCATTTATCTCATGGTACTGGGAATTGAATACAAAGCATTCAATCCCTGTATTAAGTACATCAAGCACGTGCTTTGCCTCTGAGCTGTGTCCTCAGCCTCACATATGTAAATAATATACACGCATTTAAAACATTCACTGTAATGAATACTTTAGTTACTATAGCAGCAATTATTTTATGCACTATAAAATGATTTTTCTACTATTAACCATTGAAGAAATGTAACACTTTTCATCTAAAAGAGCTAAAAAAGTATCTGGTCACAAATGTCCATGAAATAGTTACTCAAAAATACAAGGCAAGACTCGGTAGTGCTCTTACCTCTGCACCAACTGATCTGCCTGGTAGTATCTTCCATCAATAAGAATCTGCACGTCAATGACATGTTGGCGTAAAAGGTTCTCACATTCAAGTATGTAGCCGGCAATTTCTGCTTCATTCTGAAACTGAACTCCTGATTCTAATCTTTTGGAATCCTATATTTAAAAGAACTCAGTATTACTTCTATGAAGTAAGTGTCAGAATTAGCCTTAAATTTAAAACTCCAGTTATTAGGATAGGAAGGGCTTTCTGTGTTTTACTTTTGCTTCAAAATTATGTTTTCCCTTTGCTCACTGGCCCTCCAGAGAGCAAATATCAATCATCACATAAACTAGGTTTTTTCAGCAGAGGATATATGCTAAGAATCAACCAAACATTATCCAAAAGTTTCAGTTCATCGAAACACACTGAGCCACCCACCAGCAATCTCAGCAGCCCCTACACTGGACTTACAGACTGGAGGGCGTTTCGAGCAAGTATCAATTTGTCTTCACAGATGACACTGTCCCTCTGGACTCGGTTGGCAATCTGCTGCAGCATTTCCAACCTAAGAGAAGGGACAAAAGAAAAGAAAATCAAAACGCACACCATCCCTGAAAATCCTGCCACGCCAAAGCCCACACCATTGATTCAATACCTGTGTCCTTCCAAGGATTCATTGCCGAAGCTAATGCAAGAGTTGATCAGTGTTGGACCACAATGAACCGAGAGAAAATTTTCACTTGAATCAAGACTGGTTCGAGTGCTGGTAGTGTTACTAAACACAGAATCACTGCTACGGTAACTGTAACTACTACTATGCATTTTTAGTCCTGAAATGATGTTCTCTGACCATTAAAAGTTGACTAAAAAGCAGATGGTCTGGGAAAAGCTCTACTTCTAACAGGGAAAAGTGGCAGCTGAATATCACGACTTTAGTGGCTCCTTAAATAGGTTTCAACATGCATATGCAACACACAGCAAATGATACGCTCATAGTTACTCCAAAGAATCTCGCCTAGAGCCACTCATTTGCTCGCTGAGGTTTGCCTTATGCGGCCTGCATTAAAGTCCTGCAAGTACAGACAAAGCAGGTGGGCTGGGGCGTCGCTGGAAAGACATGCCAAATATTTTCACCAAGAGTCATCCAACTGCAAACACCTAAAAAACAACCCTGATCCCAGAAGCCCAGGTTTCCAGTGAAGGTTATGCTGACAATACTAATTCACAAAAAGGACACAAACATTCGATTGCAGCCTGACTTCTGCAAAGGCTGAGTCTGTGCTGAATAGCACAAGGCAAAAAGCTTGAAATCATCACGTACCCATAACAAGAGAAACAAACTACGTTTCTATTTTAACCACCATGTCATTTGTTCATAAGGTCAAATTAACTGGAAATTTAGCTGTTTACTTTTTCTGGGATGAGGTATACTAGGGATTGAATCCAGGGCTTTCACACTGAACTATAACCCCAGCCATTTTTTAAAATTTTTTACTTCAAGACAGGGTCTTGCTAAGTAACCAAGGTGCGGAGGCTGTGCTCAAACTTGTGATCCTTGCCTCAGCCTCCCAAAGCACTAGGATTACAGGCACATGCCACCACACCTGACTTCCATTTACCATTCTTTATGGGATGTGCTTTTCTAAACTACTATAGTTACTTCATATTTCTAAAAGCCAAAGTACTAAATAGAATATTAATACAATAGTTTCGAAGTTAATTTGCACTTATTTCACCCTTCTACAGGTTGTTACATGGCATAATAGAGTGGCTCTTTCCTGCTTGTCTTTTACACACCTGATGCTGTGTAGCTATTACTTGTGATGTGCAGTCAATGCCAAAATATATGCTGTATCAAGAAAAGTGAAGGCATCGATCCAACCACACTCCACAATATTTTCCTACCTGCACCACTACAAAATCAGACTGTCATTTCTCTTCTGAGGGTAAGATATTTTTCTTTCCAAAAGGCAGGAAAGGAGAAATTTGAGAGTGCTATGTGAAATACTGTGAGCAAATGTAACAATTACAAAAATTAGTAACATTACCTAACATTCATTAAGCAAGTATTATGTGCCAAGAAATGAACTAATCATTTTCATCTCATACACATTCTCACCAAATGTGGTAGGTACTGTTACATTCTGTTTACAAATGAGGAAACTGAGGCTTAGAGGTCAAAGAACTTGTCCTGTAAAGTATAAGATCCCACAACTTGTAATCTGAAGAAATAAATGTAATCCAGGGTTGACTGGCAGGTTTCCGAACTCTTATCTCCATCCTTAACACAAATCGATCATTCTAATCCTCACTACCGCACTGTAACTAGACAGAGCACACTGCTATGGCTTGAATGTGTCTCCGAAGTGCATGTGTTGGTGACCTCGTCCCCAAGGCAGCGTGTTGAGAGGTGTGATCACGCCCTCTCTGCCCTTATGAGCAGGTTAAGGCTGCCACAGCTGGAGTGGCTCAGCCAGCTGATGAAGCGGCCTGGCCCTTCTCTCCTGTGCACACTCTTTATCTCCTGTGTCTCTGTCGGTCTCTCCTTTTTACCTTCTCTTCCTTTCCAACCTCCACCAGCAGCTGATGCAGCACAAGGGCCCTCACCATACACCAGCACCATAGTGAGCCTTCAACCTCCTGAACTGCGAGAAATCATTTCTTATGGCGGGGAGAGTACTGGGGATTGAACCTGGAGCCTTCACATGCAGGTACATCTCCAGCCCTTTTTATTTTTAAGATAGGGTCTCACTCAGTCACTAAGGTCCCCAGTCTGTGCTCAAATGTGCAGCCACCTGGCTCAGCCTCTGAGAATTACAGGCATGGGCACCACACCTGGTTAATACTTTTTTCCAGTTCTGAAACTGGGGACTGAACCCAGGCACCAAGCTATATATCCCCAGCCATTTCTGTCTTGTATTTTGAGACTTAGCTGCTTAGGTGGCGCTCAAACTTGTGATTCTCCTGCCTCACCCTCCTGAAGTGCTGGGATTCCAGACATGAACCTCCATGTTTGGGTCCAGCTAATGTCTCTTCTTTTTAAATTACCCAGCCAATGGTACTACATTGCTATAGTACCACAAAGTGGCTTAAGACATATATATTAAACTCACCTACTACTGTGACAACTAAAAATCTACTCTCCATATTTTTCCTCTGGCATTCTTTTCCTTTACTTCACTTGATTAGCTTAGTACCTCATTTTAATCACCCAGAATTACTGGCTCCATAAAAGGTTAATCCTGTGTGTTTCAAGCTTATTTCAATTCCAATGATCCAGTTATAGAAATATAACACTATGCTTTAACAAGCGTGCAGCCAATAATTTAATAAAAGACTGACAAGCCCTCATATCTTCAACATGCTATTTTGCATTCTAACAACGCTGAAGTCAATGTGTAAGATATTAGCTACATGACTGTATTAAATGTCTCTATGGGAGGCCAGGCATTGTGTAAAGCACCAACAACACAAGGAACAGAAAAAACAAAGAGCGTGTCTCCATACTCTCGGAGCTTATATCTGAGAAACAGAAATATATAGAAAATTTCAACCAAGATAAATTGCTATAAAGGAAAAATATACGTAAAATATGAGGGTGATAAGCAAGACAGGTGAGTCAGTCTAAGAGACCAGATAAAGTTTCTTAAGGAAGCAGCAGGGCTCTGAGGAAAGAGACGTCCTACCAAAGCAAGAGACTGTGCAGACCCAGGGTATGGGGGAGGGCAGCCCTCAGCACATGGCTTGCTCTGTAGAGAGCCCAGCAGCCAGGGAGGTGCCTGTGCACACAGGCACAACAGACTGGCCAGCTGGCCTCTGTGGACCTCACAGCCAAGGAGGAGTGCTACACACTACAGTCAAGCTGCGAGGACCATCCAGAAACAAATATAGCCAGCACGGCTGGGGACAGCTTGGTGGCTCAGCACTTGCCTAATAAGTGCCAGGCCCTGGAGGGCCCCGTCCCAGTACCACCAAATCAACACCATCACCCACCACCATCATCACCCGTCATCTTCATCATCCATCACCAAATGTTTCCCTACCCCATTTTAATAATTACTCACAACTTACTCCTTATAACTTCTTAAAAGAATTTCTATATAAGAAAATGGAAGACCACAAAGATTAAATTACTTAACTACAAAAATGAAGTCACACACCCAAATAAATGGAAAAGTTAACTATCAGGTCCTCCATCTGCCTAGCTCTGAAACGCAAGAGTTTTTGTTTGTTTGTTTGTTTGTTTTGTTTTTCCCAAAGAACAAAGAGGATCCTCCCACCCGACTCCCAGGGAAGCAGACATCTTCCTACCTCTCTACTTCTGGACGAAGCGCCTTCTCCCTCTCAAGCATGGCGATAATGAGCTTCCCCCACTCTTTCTCTATATCATTTGGATGATAACCTTGCAGTAGTTTGATGCGCCCAAATTCTATCCAAATCTTGAGAAAACAAAAATTGTTAATGTAAAGCAAAAATTAGAAAAAAAAAAAAAGACGATGCTTGACAATACAAGGGAAACTTCCACTTACCTCCAATAATTTATAGAGGCGTTTAATTTTTGATTTTTCTGTCTCCTTTGGTGGGATTTCTGTTTCTTTAAACTGTAAATACTGATTATAAAGTGCCTAAAAAAGAAAATAAATTAAGGGTCCAACTTCAAAGACCTGCTTTCATTATCTCATTTTTCACTACTACAAATGCTATTTACTATGTAATATGCATTCAGTGAAAATTCCTTTATAAAATTAACAGTCAAGGATAATACCAATTCCCAGCCAGCTGATGACCTGGGCTATGTAAGAGTCGACAAGGATGTAATTATTGATGTGAGCCACGTTTCAACATGTGCCACACAGGAATAAGAATAATATTCGGCCTTCTTGGGCTTTATAAAAGTCTCTCGGCATTAAAACAAGAAAGCATACCCTTTGAAAGATGTACTTTCTAAATGCTGCACCTCACCTTTCAGTTTGGGGAAAAATAATTTGATGCAATTCCCAAAAAAGAAAGAAATAAAGTTTCTATCTCATGTTCTATCCTTGAAAACAGAATTCTTAGCTAAATGGGGCTAAAACTTAGTTTCAATGTCCCACTGACGAACATTAAGCGCTTCCTCATGTAAACGAAGGTAGACAGTATTTATACACTAAAGTATTTTCTTTCCTGCGCTATGTCCCTTTCCATTCTAGGCGCTAGCAAATAATCTGCACAGTCATTCTTAAGTCTTGACAAACTTAAGAATCTGCACTAATCAGAGTCAAGAACAAATCCAAGGGTCTAGACAATAGGAATCCCCCTGAAAATAAGTGTGTTTCAAAGTAAAAACTGTTTTGAACTGAAAGTGTCATCTTTTAAGACATTTATTACAGATTAAGCACTCAATGTCACCGTGTGGCACCCAATGTGTGTGGCACCACGTAGTAGAAGGGAAAAGCTGTCCTGCCCTGAAAAAGTTCGTACTCACATAGGGAAACATCATACAAACAACATTAGGACACTTTAAAAATGCATCTTTTCGAGAGACGCCAGGTAACTTCGCACCAGCGACAAACTCCCTGTGGCAATGTGAATACGAATTTCGGACAGATGCATGAACACACTGAGTAACTTAACACGGCCCACCCTAGGCTACTGCAGTTTTCACAGTTCCAGTCTGATCATTTGAACAAAGCTTACAAATCAAGGAATTAAGGCTTGTAGTCAAGATTTACATTATCGATTTGTAAAAACAGAGTGCTCTGCTATTTCAAACCCGTATGCACAAAATGAATCAACTTAGTCTTCGATAAGTTTACATATCTGTGTCTTTCATACTGCTACAACATCTTTGCCTCGAAGAGTCTAACCAAAGTTTTTTGGTATTAGCAAAAGTTTTGCTAAACCATTTGACCACTAACACAAGCCTCATGAGCACCAATTCCAAATTTACTTGCGCTGGAAGTTAGATACGTATTTTTGAAGGGCACATCCTTGCTCCACAAGAGCACTGCTCGGAGGCAGTGTATAACAGGACTCCAGTGAGACGTGCCCCCCACCACTGCGGCCTGTGCAGGCTCCCCCAGCCCTCTCACCCACCAGTGTGGGCAACAGGTGCTTCCCACACACCAAAAACAATGCAGCAGTGCTAGCACCAGGACTTTCTCAACTCTCAACAAATGTAGCTTAGGGACTATCAATCTCTTTAAGATGCTATTGCTATTATGTTTTAATTATTAAAATTAAATTATTCATTATATTTCCTCTGTATAATAGGGAAATAAGTAAATTAAAATTTGTCTACTTATTTATGGCCTCCCAATAGCAACTTTGCTTGAATGTTTAAAATTATGGAATTATCACAGCTTTAGTTAAAATTTTATTATCCAATCAATCCTGGTGAACTTCCATATGACACCAACCTTTAGTTCTACAGGATTATTAGGAAATGTTCTCTCAGACATTGTGGTCACATGGTGTCTAATCCACTGGATGAGGTAGTTCACCATATTCTGGTATTCAATCCATTTGACTTCAACATCCTAAAATGATAAAATGACAAAGTTTGTATCTATAGATAATACTATTCACATCTAACACAATTTAATCAGAAGTCATTGTGCGGATTTTTTATGTGTTGAAGCTTGACAGAGAAAACCAGGTAAGTGATTTCTTACCTTCTACTCAGCCACAATCCTTTCCATTTAAACAATTTTAAAAACATGCCATCAACATTTGTTCACTAACATTTGCCTAATGAGTGCCAATTCCGATCCAAAGATAGTGGCCACCTGGGGTACTACATTGAGGCTTCTGGGTTTTCATCCAAAATGACAATAAAAACCAATGACAATAAAAATCAATTTGGGATATTCTCCAGGCCCAAGAAGGGGGGTTAACAGCTTGCCTAAGCTAGACCAGTCATATCTGTCAACCATTTTAGACTGAAGTCCACTCAATATCTGACACTGGAAAGAGTTACACAATACGTAGGAAACCAGATAAGCATGAATTGGACACGATGGGGTTATTCGAGTCCTCGTTAAGCAAACTTTTTAAAAAGGAAAGAAACTGGGAGACTGTCAACTGTTTCAATGAAGCATCTGATGAATGTTTATTACAAATGCTTATTATATGCTCAGTGTTGTAATAAAAAGTAAAACTTTAGGATGTACGGCCTGTTGTCAGAGAGTTGCTGTCTAGATGGGGAGATAGGCGAGATCTATAATATAAGCAGATAAGCAAAATGAAAAGCACTGTTTATGTGTTCAAAGAACTGAAACAGATGGTAGTGGGTACGTTAGAAACTGACATAATAATCGGGGAAGTATACATGTGCCTTGAAGTGGCCACCAAAGGTTTCTTAGGAAGGGGAATCTCCACAGTGTTCTACAATGACCAATAACTCTTTAGTTGTCAGGGAGGGGAGGGGAGGGCCTGGAGAGAGTACATAAAAGCCAGGGGAGCCCCAGATGAGTTGGGACCCTGAAATGGAAATGCCCTGGCTACTAGCAATGGCGCATGTCATGAAAACACTGACAAAAACGTAAGTAAGAATAATTAATATATTTAGAGTTTTGAATGTCAAGATATCCAGATTGGATTTAACTTGCAAGTAATACATCACCACTGTAAATTTTTAACCTAAATTTTAGGAAGATTCATTTGGCAAAAAATGCAAATTTGATGGCAAGAGGGGGAAATGGAGACGGAAAGCCATAACTGTCACCTAGTTCTAGTGCCAAAGGAGTAAGAGGCAGGAGTAAAGTGGAAGCACTGAGAGGAACAAGAAACTCGGGAGCAACAGCCAGGATGCAAGAGCAACCCGAACAGCATGAGAACAGCACGGCTACTACACGTGAGAACAAGCTGCCTGAGAGTCCAAAAGGCATGAGACCTCTGTGAGGAAGAAACAGGAAGAGCACGGAAGTAAGTCTAGAAACAACACACACAGATGATGAAGAGACCAGAAGGGGGCTCCCACATTTTCAAAGTAATGCAGAAAGCAAAGCCATCTGTGAGGAAGAGGGAAGAAGGCCAGGTCAAGGGGGTCTCCCACGTGTGTGACACAGACACCTGCCAGCAAGGCGACTGCATGACGCATGACTGAATTAAATTATACAGACTTCTGAGAAACAGTGATCTAATAAACACATAATACCCAAACCGGTGTGTCAGAGACCTGTCTGTTAAAATGGTCCAATCCAATAACCTTCCTCTAGGCCCCTCCTTTAAATCACAAAAACATTATCTTGTCAATTCATTGCATGGGATCGTGGCACTGCCCACTTCCTCTGAAGGTACAAATCTCTACTGTGCTTTAGAGTAAACTCTACCCATGCTTTGGCACTGCTGCCTATGTGTCTTCACTGAATTTTTTCATCAAACGCACAAAGGACAGAGGAGGGAGGGATAGTTCCTCAAGGCATCAGGAGCCTGGCTTCCCAGTGAAAGAAAGATACTACCATGCAATGCATATAATGTCTGTTTATTAAATAGCACATTAACTCAAATGATTGCTATGTATGGTACTGGGGACTGAACCTAGGCCCTTTGCACTGAGCCACTTCCCCAGATCTTTTTTTTTTTTTTGAGACAGGGTGTAAGTTGCCCAGATTGGACTCAAACTTCTGCTCCTGCCTCTGCTTCCCAAAATGGTATCAAATTCTTTAAAATACATTTGACATTTAAAAATTTTAAGGGAATTTTGGTGGCACACAGCTATAATCCCAGCTTCTCGGGAGATTGAGACAGGAGGGCAGCAACTTTGAGGCCAGACTGGGCAACTCAGTAAGCACCTATGTAAAAAATTAAAAGGGCTGGAATGTAGCTCAGTAGTAGACTGCTTACCTCGCATACACAAGGTCCTGGGTTCAATCTCCAGTACCCATAAAGTAAATACAGAAATAGATAAAAAATAAGAACTGTCAGAAGCACTAATTGTCAAAGAGTTCAGTCAACTGGACGTTACCGTATCAGCAACTTCTAGTACAGAAAAATCAATACTCACATTTGCACCGATGCCTTCGCCACCCTCAGGGACTTTGGGAAATGCATCATAGAGAGATGACACGTAAGTTATAACTGATTTTTCATCAGGGGAGGAGACATCAACATCTAAAACCGACAACATAAATTATTTCATGACGTCGACAAGTTACTTTTGGTCAGGCTTTCATGCCAGTCCACGTCTGGTCACAAAAAACTCACCTTCAGGGTCCAGAAGTCTTATGACACCAATTTTCTCTGCTACATAAAAAGCGTGCTCTAAATTTGCAAGGTTGCTTTGAACAGCAACGGTATTCATGTCTATCAGGTCCGGCCTAGAAAAAAATTCACAGAGTTAATTAAGTTCCCTTAACACACCACTTCAGCCTTATCATTACACATATCTACTTATGAAACAACTTCTGTACATATCCTGCAAAGCCTGTGCTGAGGCACAGGTTTCCCTCAAATACTTAACATCACTTACTTCTCTCAGAAACTGTGTGCTGGAAACAAACAGCCAGGAAAGTGTAAAAGTTTGGAAATACGTAAATTTCAACAGAGTCTACAAATGCCTCATAACCAGATGTCTGCCCTGCTGAACCAGTTCAAGTTGCAGAACTCTGACAGCATCCTACCAACCCAATCAGCATCCTCTCAACATTTCTCCCCAAACACAAACAGTCCCTGCTTTGCTCCACGCCACACCCTTGGCACTGCCCTCAGGATGTCCCTTCCTTCTGTGTCATCCTTTACACTCAGACTTATTCTTCCCAGTGAGACAAAGCCATTCCTCCCTTGTGCAGGAGAGCTCTCCCTGATCTCTTACCCGCCCCCCTTCTGTTTTCTGAACTCCTTATACTCCTGGCCTGGATCACTAATATGGTGCTTAGGATATAATCTTGTACTTCCTTGACCCACTAATTCATGGTTTTGTGTACATGCACATCTTGTTTCTCTCAACCAGTCAACTCAAAGACAGCCAGAACCATGTATTAAAAGACTTTTGTATTCTGTCTTCCTCCTGAGACACATACACACAGCGCACACTCAATAAATATCTACTGATAAGTTGGTAAGTGGATTGGTTAGTGATCTGAATGATGAATGACTGGAATAAACATTAGTCTGGTTCATAAATATGTATGCACATGTGTATACTCACATGCATGCTCCTGTATACCACCCTGCTCTCTCTTGCTGTCTCTCTCTAATGCACACGCAAACGCATGCACACACACATACACAGACACACACACAGAGATACACAGACACAGGGCTTCATCTCTTTCTAATTTAGACTCACATGATACTGTGAACTAGGGAGATACTCTGAGGCTAGCCCTATCTACATGAGTCAGGAACAAAGCCTCAAACACTCCTCACATAGAAAATGGTAGTTGGAAAAAGCAGCCGAGGCCAGAAGCTACTCACAAGTAGTGAAAGAATCCAGAAACAAACATAAAAACAACAGAGTTTTCAAAAAGAGTAGCATTCACTGAGTGTGATTTGTTTATCACTCATGAAGGACAGCTTTCCACAATGCCCTGAGGCTCTCTGCCTCGCTTAAAATAGTCATTTGGGGAACCACAGAAAGAGCGGGAGGGCTCAGAAGGAGTGTAGTAAGAATGAAATGAAAATTAATCTGAATACTACCTAGAGGGTCATTTGCATGAGAAGTCTTTCAAAATGTATCATTTCTCTCGCAGAAAGTTAAACAGCAATTTTCATTCTTATTTTTTCTTTTGAGGCCAACTTCCAAAAACAATCTACTTAGTTTTATAATACTTTGAAGTGTTTATAACCTAGAAAGGTTGCTACCATTTTCTATATGCTAATATTTCAGAAAATTTTTAATGATTTTCATATGCCACCAATACACTCACTCAAAAGTGATCCTACAAGAACAATAAATCCACTGAAAACAACAGAGGAAAATGAAAGAACTCCAAAAATAATACTTTTAAATTCACAACGAATTATGAAAAATCTGACAACATAAAGGTTACTAAACAGGTGTGTCTAACAGTCTAGACAAAAACAAATAAGTAAAGTTCTTTTGTTAAAAAAGTTGTTCTGTCTCCCTAAAGTTCACAGGTTTTGGCAAAACAAAAACCAGGCTTTTTGAATCTGCCAAATCTCAGAACAAGAAACAGCACGTTATTACGAGAACCCTGCTGTTAGCAAAGAAAGTAAACACTGAGTAATCCCAGAGAGAATGAATACAGTCATTGAAGAATCAAGTTTTCTGACCCAGAGGATAAGGCATAAAACTTCCTTCAGAATGACATAGTCATTTCAGCACAAAAGCAGCTGCATAACACAATGAGCTTGAATAGGTCTCTTCTTTTATCCTGATCTTTAACGCTTTAGAGGAACAAATATTGAGGTACTTTTCCTGCATTAAAAGATTGTAGAATAAAATTAGTGAAGCCAAAAACTGGAAAGGGCAAAAAATTAGAAACTGAAAAAATGATCATTTGAAAGTCTTGAAAATTCAGCGGCTCCCCTCGCCACCTCCTAAGTGGCCCTCTCAAGTCTCTCGGGCCCTCCTGTGTGTGCCTGGAGCAAGCCCAAGGCCTCTCTTGGCCCTGAATGCCTCTTTCTTCAGTCTCACTGGGATGACACAACCTTTCAAGACCTCGGCTGTTTTTCACATACAGAAGATACTTACTTTCATTCTAAAAGTTTCATTTCAATGTAACATGTCTTTTTTTGTGAAGGGTTAGCAGAAAATGTCATTGCTCTCTAACCAGAGTATCACACTAAATTTTAAGTATGTAGAAGGCCATGACTATATTCTTGTATTGTATTTTAGAGAGCTGGGTACTAACTATTCTAACTTCCCTATTTTATAAAAAGTTTTCCAAATCATAAAATGTAAATCCTCGAAGCTACTCTCATTTTTAAATTCCACATAAGTAGTAATCTTTCTAATGACTCAATCATCATTAATTATGATTTTAATACCATGCAGTTATAACCCTTTTTTCATTTATAAATCATTAACAACTTAGAAGCAAAGATACAAGAAGATAGCATAAATTTTAAATTAAAAAATAGTGTATAAAACCAAGAGAAGGCTATAAAGTGAAGTTGAAAGTGAGACCACACAATTCCAAGCCACTCATATACATGCTGAGTACCTGAACTTGTTCTAAAAATACTGGGTAAAAAGTTATCTGAAAGCAATTATTGTTAAAATACAAAACAATTTTCAATAAAAGTAACGTTTAATCTTTTATCCATCTTACAATACTCATCTTAAAAGTGTCCTCCTTAGACAAAAAGATATATTTATATACACAAGTATGCATCACATGCATATAAACATGTATATATGTCAGCATTTATGTATACGTAGGTATACATGTGGATCTAGGTTCATACAGTATAAAAGCAGCTCCACCTACACTAACAGCCAAGGGCAGCTTAACATTAAAATGGCACAAAAGTGCTTTTGGGGGGATACACACCCACAAAGTAACTTTCAAGTCAAACACCACATTAATACATTAGCCCGCACAGAAGTAAGCAGGATTCTGCGGGGAACTGTGACTGACATAATATTAATGGCTAAAGACAAGACTACCTAACACTTTCACGCCCTACCACGCCAAACACCAGCACACTAGTCACAAGGAACGTGGAACAAAGTCGAAATACTTGGAAAGAAAGTACTCTGACACACACTGGAGGGGACAGTGATTCATGTTAACTTATACAAAGGAAACATGAAGCTAGCTAAGAGAAGAGTGCACTGGTACTGACACGAGATTACAAACCCTGAACCAAAACTGTGGCAATAGCTAAAAGGAAAAGTTGAAGAAATGTCGACAGTCAAGGTCTAAACCAGGGTTTGTTTTTTGTTTTTTTTTTTTAAGTACACAAAAACTAAATGATTTAAAGTCATAGGTTTGTTAGGCTGTGTTGGCTCTCAACTAGCACTCAGTAACTACCTAAGTGGACAGAAACAGTTTGCTCACAGAACTCCCGTTCAGGTCTGAGACACTCTCCTCTTACATGTCTTAGGGGAAGGAAGGAGATTTAAAAGTGTTATCTCATTTGTGTGTGTACATGTATGCATGTCTGCCTATGTCCTGACAGGTTAACAAATAAACTATAAGAAATAAGATGAAGGGTCAGGTTGTTCCCAGAACACTACTCACCAACACATACTATACAATGCTTCCTTCCCATACTTAGAATGGCTTTAGGGCCCTAATCCAGATTAAGAATACAGAGAAAAGCCTGATCACCTGTATTTTAAAAGAGTGATTCTTATCAGGTGAATCCTATCAGCCAAGGTTTGGGATTAAACTATGTAATTTTCTTCTCAAACTACAAACATTTTGTATTGGGAAAAAAAAAAACCCATAACCAAACCAAACCAAACTAAACAAACAAACAAACAAAAACCAGGAACTACAGAAGCTACATCAAGATCCCATAGAATTCCATGTGTGAGCACAGTACTGAGGGAAAGATGGGCTGCTGCTGGCATCAGTATTGAGGCATCCAAATGGTCTGCCCAGGATCTCAAGATCACGCAAAGCAGCTGTGCCACTAAGGATACAGAGCAATGTGCACAGCTAATAAAATGTAATCAGAGAAGATATAACTTGATGCTTTGGTATGCTACTTACATGTAATTCTTCCCAGTCAGCAAACTACCAAGTTCATTCATTCATGCATTCACTCACTCAATAATTAACAGGTATGAGGCACAAAGAATACAGTGGCTCTGAACATGCAGAGGTCAGAGCACCAAAGGGGCTCTAGAATACGCCAAAAGGAACCTGGCGGAAGAGGATGCTGGCGGAGAGAAAATGCATACATATATTCTGTGCTAGAGGAGCTGACTTCAAGGAGCCCAGCACATGGCCAAGGCGCCAGGAGCAAGGGGAAAGAAAAGGCTGCAGAGGTGGCAAGGGACCAGGACGAGGCCAAGTCTCATGAACTTCTTTAAAGAATTGCAAACATTTTTCTAACAACTGTGGAAAACCATTAAAGTGCATTAAGGGGGATTATAAAGGATTAAATGATCAGATTGGGGTTAGACAGAGAAGAAATTTGAAGAGGTGCCAAGTACCTACATAGAATCTAGGCAGAAGACCATGGTGGCTTGCAGAAGAATGTAAGTGACAGCAACAGGAAGAACTGGAAGGCCAGGAGATACTTACAAGGTTAAAGCCACAGAATTCTGTTCTGTAACACTGGTTGTAGGAACGAAGGCCACAGGCATGAATGAGAGGCAACAGAGAGAAGGAACATGAGAGGAACATGAGAGGAACAGAGAGAAGGAGGAACATGTAACCCTGAAACACTCCAACATAAAAGTTACGGGAAAGAGTAGTTCAGCAAGAAAGAAATGCTCAATTGGGCCAAATCCTCAGAAGTAAGATGAGGAGTGAAAAACGTCTACTGACCCAGCCCCCGTAGTCACTCAGGACCCTTGAAGTGTTTCAGTGGATTACGGAACCAGGACCAGACTAGAGAGGGCTCAGGAATAAATATCGAGTAAATATCAAGATGGAAGCTACAGACAACTCTTTTACGAGAGGTCTGGACTGGAAAGTAGCTGGGGGGGGAAGCATGGAGTTAGGGGAGAATGTTTTTGATTATTTTATTAGGGAAGAGGTGTCATAGCACAGTTAAAATCCAAAGAGAAAGACCTAGTCCAGGGATTGTTGAATGCACACAAGAAGTGGGGTTCTGAGGCAAAGACTGAGATGAGGAGATGAGATCCACAGCAGGCAGGAGGCGACTGGCGCTGGGTAGGGCACAGCAGAGCTGTGTTTAAGAGGAGCAAAGGTGATGAGGACGAATGCAAGTGAAGGAAGCTTTTTATCTTTCTTGGGAAGAAGCCTTCCCTCTTCCTGGCTTCTATTTTCCAGTGATGAAAAGGTACAGGAAGAAAGGCAGCGTGCAGAAGGGAAGGGCTGAGTAACAGGGATACAAAAAGCCTGCCAGGAAAAAAAAATAAAAAGCCTGCCAGCCAGACAGTAGCTGCTGCTGAGTTTCCGGCGAAACCCCAACCTTGAGGTGTGACTGTCCCCCTGCACTGCACGGGGACAAGCACAGACAAAGCAGACGGCGGACTCCTACAGGCTCCTGCAGGCTCAGGTTGCGCTAGGAAAATAATACACACTCGGCAGTTTGCAAAGAACTGAAAAAGGGATTCTATGAAAGTTTAAAATAAAGCAAACTGCATTCTAATTACCCACAGATCCGTCTTAAAACAACTGCTGTACTCCAGAACACAACTTACGCACATTCGTACAAAAACAGTGTACGTCACAGGACATCAGGCCTTCAACAGATCACACAGTAAAAGCATGCATTCTGCAGGCCCCACTTCCACGACAGCAGAGCAGCTACCACGACAACTTCCTGAAGGTGGCTACTCGGCCTAAGTCGTGTTCAGACCTAGCATGTTCTCACTGTTCTCACTGGCACAACTATCTCATCTCCCTCCACAGAAAAGATCAGCAAAGTGGTCTCCTCCCCGCCCTGCGGCAAATAAATAGAAGCATTCAGAAGACCGAGCGCAACTGCAAAACGGGGCGTGCACAGTCCTCTCTCCTCATATTTGGGCACATATTACTGAAGGAAACAAAGCCAAGAATTCCAAGACGGCAACAAGCTAGGGAGATAATTTTCCTTTGTTCTCCTAACTAGATGCCTGAGTTTATTTCAAGTAGTCTTCCTTTTTTTCTGCCTAAAATGTGACTATTAACAAGGCAGTTTTACCAGGCTCCCAGGAGAAACAAGGCAGAGAGCAAAGATTAGAAACACTATTAATTTATAGCAAGTTTTGCTGGTACTTCAAGATTAGAATCTAAGAATTTCGATAATTAAAAGATCCTTAAAGAATCATGACTTTCAAAGCACAAAGAACAAACCACCCCTACAGCCTCCTAGACTTAAATAAATCCAGATAATACTACTGATTTAACTGAGAAGTAAGTCCTCCAGTATCTGTGCTTTAGTGAACCATCTAAGAGTAAATTTTAAGTAAACCTTAGTGACTAAAGGATAAATACCACCTCCCTAAAACAAGTGCAGAGAGACTGATTTACTTTTACTCTAGCAGAAAACAAAATCTTAAAATTATTTCATATTATGAATAAAATGAGAAATATGAAACTATAAATGAGTCAAAGTAAGTGTAGAAACAAATGGGCTATGGAAGAATAATGGACACACATGGGCTGGTCCTCTAACATTAAAAAAAAAATCTTACTTAAAGGAAAGAGAACGCTGAAAGAAAACAGGGTGAAGGCAGGGCATGCGGGGTTTCAGAGCACGCAGAGGCGTTCACCAAAACCCATCTCGAGCTTTCTGCTCAGGGACCTGCTGCCAGAGATGTCTGGCACACTGTGACGGACACGCTCTCTTGCAGCATATCGGGACAGCCCCATCGCTGGCACTCCAACTTTTTAAATAACCACAGCACTTTGAAATCTTGCCTATTTAATCACTGCCCCCTCAAACACATTGATGTTTAGATTACCAGCTTGCACATCAAATAGCTCTGACATGTGCTTAAAAGCTGAATACAAACAGTTTTATGAATAAAAGGATAAAGTAAAAGAAAGGAAACTAGAAAAGAAAATTGATGGGATTTGGACCTGCTAGATCGCCATTCACAAGTCAGAAAATGTTCCTTTCTCAATGGCCTCATAGAAAGAAAATGGTGCAGACAGAAATAATTCAGAAATGTAACTTAAAAATATAAACCTAATGCCCTTTTTCTTAGCAACTGCACCTCTAGGACCTTATCCTACATACATTCACATATCTATACAAAAACAAAAAAGTTACTGCAACATTTTTTGATAGTAGGAAAAAAACAACATAATACCCATCAATAAGGTACTATGAATGGTATAGTATACAGCAATAGTAAGCAGAATTATTAAAAATCATAGACTACTAGATAAAGTAAGACTGTGGCAAGGAGTGCCTACTGTAGAACCTGCTACCAGGTTTACCAGGCTCCTGGGAGAAAGAGCCACCTTCCTATTATGACTGTGAAACTTTTTACTTTTCTGTCTCAAAAATGGAAGTAGGAGAATGCAGCTATATGTTACTTCAAATCTATGAGGATCTGTTTTGTTAAATTGTGATGGTCTTTTTAGTACAGGGAATTTTTGTTAGTTAATCTGGGAAAAGGGCCAGGTACACAGAAAGTAACATACACAGGTACTACTTCTAAATACTGACATGCCAAATTATATCCCCAAAATTGTATGTTAAAATATATACAACACCATAAAAAGGGTGGCTGAGGTGTGACACTAACTCACATACCTCAGGTGGACGCAGACCCACTATAGCACCTGAAGTTAACATGAGCTCTGTGGAGGTTGTGACACGAGAGCAAGAGTAGAAATTCCCATTTCTGTTCCCGGTGTTCAGCCGTTTTGAGTTCATTTTGAAAAGTACACAAGCAACTTGATTTTGCCTCATAAACTTAAATGCCATGTTTTTTCAATGAGTACCTTCCGGGCTCTGTGTCCAACACCTTGTGGACCCACCACACATTTGCACACCTTCATACGTCTGGACCCTGCAGGCTGAGGACTGAAGGAAAAGAACCACCCAGGCAATGCTAATCCAACTTCCTACAAGAACATTTCAAACCCTGAAGGGCCTCCTTCCTGTATTAAACCAGTCCAATCCAGTTTAGATTTGAAGGTGGATAAAATCCAAACTTGTGAGTCAGTGATCAGCCTCCAGGTCAGACTATTAAACAAGATGACTCTGACCACAGCTTTAAGAGTCTAACCTTCCCAATTAAAGCATCTTTAAACATTTAGTACAATCAAATACGATGACTCTGTTAATTTCCAGTTAAAAATGCAAACAATGAAGAAACTAATTGCTATTCGATTATATACTCTTTAATTAGAAAATATTTAAATGGCACACTCTTGTATACAACCTATTTCCAAGACTTCCAGTTTTACTTGGCTAATATGTTTTAAACATGCCTATGAAAAGAATGCCTGGGGCCAAGGAGACTCGAACAAATGAATGGGAAAGATTAAAAACAGGAACAGGACAGGCAGCAACGAGCAAGTAGAATAACTCTCTTTCGAAGACACACCCCCAAGCATTGGTCTCAACACAGGGAGTGTCTTTCCAAATCACGGTCTCCCGCACGTGCTGCACTGTTTCTGCTGGCCTGTGGAGACACATTCACATTTGAGTCTGCTCAAGCAGACATGTCTTCGCTCTGAGCAATGTTCAGGGCAGGCATCTGGAACTTGGCTTCCACCACTGTTCTAGGACAATATCCACTTGGGGAGACCGACAGAGTCAGACAATTCCAGGGCTGAACCTCAAACTGGCAGGCAGAGCTTTCTCTCTCAGACGGTGGCAAACCCATCTCACTGTGATACCTGCACACACAGCTGTGCCCTGAGCTTGCAGGTCGCACCTCTGCAGACACGCAGCACTGTTAGAAGGGTTACTCCTCTAATCCTACCCTCAATCTTGGTGATTTATTAAGCCCCCTAGTGTTTACGGGCTACTCCCAGAGTCCCTGGGCTACCGGCTTCAGTAAATTCTGTTTCATCCTCTCCTGCTTTTAAACTACTTACTCATCAAATGCTTTTGTGATACCCTTCTCATCTAAATGCAGTACATAAAATCCAGTCTTCCTTGCTATTCTTTTGAATGATAATTCAGGTTACGGGCAACAGGGAAGCTTATTTAACTAAAATCTCTTACTAGATGTGTTTTTCAGTGAAAAGATTTTATAATGCATTTAAGAACACTCAAGCTACACAAACAAATGGAAACTAGTGGGGCATGTGGTTTTTTTTTATTATGTGAACCCTTTCCATTGAAAATTGAAGGAATAGGAATAAAACGTTCTAACCAGACTCAATGAACAGACAAAAGAAGCTAGAGAACTCTTCCTCATGAACTCTTCCACTAAATCATACTACTTTTTCATTCTCACTACCTGTGGCATAGTCCTGACTCTTCATCTCTTTAGGGTAACAGGACACCCTAAAACTACAGAAATCTTCTTATTCAGTGTTCATGATGATTTTATCATCCCTACATAGAATGTGTCCAGCTACACAGGCCATCTACTGTTTCAGCCACTGGGCAAGTGCATTTTGACAATGGCAATGTCTGTAACCATTAAACTCTCTTAGCCTGTGTTATTAAAGGAGACCTGATATTTATTTTGATCTAGTATAGGCTAGTTGATTTTGGTTTTTCTTTTCAATGGAACAAGCTACAACTCCCTCTTTTTAAATATTGTTCCATGAAAGAAAGAGACCATAATAGTGTTTAAAAGTAGGACCACTCCTGCGTGTGGATACAAGAAGGATACATTACTATTTTGTACATATTAAAATTTTCAAAATGAAAAGGAAGAGAGAGATGAAGGGGAGAGAAAAGGGAGGGAGGAAGGGACAGAGGGAAGAGGAGAGAGGAGAAGAGAGGAGGAAGGAAGGAAGGAAGGAGGGAAGGAAGGAAGGAAGGGAGAGAGGGAGGAAGAATGAGATTTCAATTCGAATAGTTTAAAGCTGGGTTTGAATCTCAGCTGTAATCTATTTACAGTGTGACCCTGGTAAACCACAGTTCTTCTTCATCTAAAAATACTTCCTTTTATGGAATTGTTAGATCTGAATGAGGTAACACATGTAAAACATTTCACAGAATGCCTCAAACCATTAATCAAACTACACAACTATTTTTTTTATGATCAAGTAAGTTTTTCAGTTTAACACGTTTATAGCTTGGTCTTACTCTATTTAGGAATGTATTCAATTCTTCAAAGACATGACACAATCTTTGTAAAATTAAGGAAAATAACTGAGATCAAGAAATACAGGGCTCTGCAGAGACATACATGGTAAGGAGTCATGCGTGGGCTGCTGAGAGACAACCAGAGAGCTGCTGGTTGAAGACTCTGCCCCCAGCCCCACATTTGGAGGCCAAGATCAGCCCCACACTCAGCACTAATCCTACTGCAGACTTGTCGAGATTACGCAGCACAGATTTGGGCTCTGACTTGGACACTACCATAGAATTTAAATTTCCCCCCCACCGAGTAAAATCACTCTACCAAGGGGAAATTTGATGCATGCAAGTTCCTGGTTTACGTTCAATTTTGTTATAAAACTGTAAATCTCCTATGGTTGAAGATATCAAATTAATAGTTACCACACTTTGTCAGTTTCTAGGCTATGCTGGATGCTATTCTTATTGCTAATTGTGCGACTTTAGCCAGGGTGTCATACCAGTTGTAATCAGTCATTCTCCTTTGTATGACAACACACTGATTATCTGGGGTCATAATCACTACCACAGACCAGGACCAAAGGACTGGGTGCTGGGCCAAATAGATAGCAACTTTTCATCCATAACAAATTGGGAGGGTAGGATCTTGAGACAGACACAAAGACCAAGAACCAGCTACACTAAGAAGACATCTCAGAGGAACAGACATTTCCTAGGGAAGCCTCAATACTAGTGTTAACACTACCCACCATAAGCAATTTACAAGCATCAAGAGAGAAAATAAACTAAAATTTAAACAACAGAAGATGACAAGACGGAGAAGTAAAATGCAATCCCGAACATCCAGCTCATCCAGGACAAGTACGGGGGATAACGAGATAGAGGAAATCAGAAGCCACCAACCTGAATTTTCTCAAATGGTAGCAGCATAAGAAAAAAAACAGATGACTGAGGCTAGAGAGAAAATCAGATCAGAAATAATCTCTCAGGTAGAAAAAGATATGACGGACTTTCTCAGTGAATCTAGAGTAAACACAGATAAAAAAAAAATAGAGGAGCTTAAGAAAATGATAGAAAACATGAATGCCCAGCATAGGAAAGAAGTGGAATCCATAAAACAGATTCTACCAGATATCCAAGAATTTAAAATTTCTATCGAAAGTATATGTAGCCATTTGAATCAAAGTGAAGACAGAATACCAGATCTAGAAGACAGGATAGCAGTTAACGATAACGAAAAGAAAGATTTTCTAAAAATACCAAGGAACTAGCTAAAGTCAATCCAACAGCTGCAAGATGATGCACAGAACAACGTAAGATTGATTGGCATCAAGAAAAACCAGGAGCCAGTACAAATGACATAAAAAAAAACTTGTTTACAGAAGCAATAGCAGAAAACTTCCCAAGCATGGAAAAAGAATTTGACATACAGATAAATGAGTCATACAGAACTCCAATTAGCCATGACCAAAATAAATCTATACCAAGGCATATAATAATCAAGATTGCAGAAACTCACACAAGAACAGAATATTAAAGGTGGCTAGAGAAAAGAAGCAAATCACCTATAAAAGAAAGCCCACCAAAATCACAGCAGAATTCTCAACAGAAACCCTTAAGTCAAGGAGCACTTGGAGTGAAGTATTTCAAGGGCTAGAAGAAAACAACTTCTAACCTAAATTGATGTACCCCATGAAACTATCTTTCAAAAATCAATGGAGAAATAAAATACTTCCATGACAAAAAACAACTAAATAAATTCATGACCACTGAACCACATTGCAAAATGCTCTGAAGGATATTCTAGAAAAAGATAAGGAAGACTACAGTTCTAAGAACACCAATAGAAAGAATCTACCAGGTGAGGCAAGCAATTAAACAGAGGGGAAAGACAGGGAACGAACAACAGGAACATAATATGAAAAGGCTAAGTCAATACATATCAGTTATAACATCAATGTAAATGGGCTCAACTCACAAATCAAAAGAGAGAGACTAGTGGAATGGATCAAGTAACAAGATCCAACAGTAATATGCTGCATACAAGAAACAGGTTTAACTAAAAAAAAAAGTTATAGACCAAAAGTCAAAAGAATGGAAAACAATACTTCATGCAACAGGAATCCGAAAAAAAGCAGGGGAAGTTATTCTATTTGCAGACAAAGTAGATTCCAACCCAAGACTGATCAAGAAAGACAAAGCAGGTCACTACATACTTGTTAAGGGAAAACTCCAAGAGGAAGAAATAACAATCATAAATATATATGTACCAAATACAGGCACACCCAAATATTTAAAACAAATAATGGACGTGAAAAATCAAATAAACACTAACACAATCATAATGGGGAACCTCAATATCCCACTGTCACAAACAGACAGATCAACTAGATGAAAAAAATCAAAAAGAAGTATCAAAACTGAACCAAATCTGTGTATAAATGGACTTAGATGTCTATAGAGTATTCCACCCCACAACATCAGAATACACATTCTCCTCAGCTACAAACGGGACAGTCTCCGAAACAGACCACATACTAGCTCACAGAATATGCTTAAGCAAATGCAAAGGAATTAAAATTATCCAATGCATATTATCAGGCCACAGAGCAATGAAATTGGAAATCAACGGCAAAAAAACCCCACAAAAACTACATAAACACATGGAAATTAAATAGCACCCTCCTGAACAACCAATGGGTCACAGATGAAATTAAAGAAGAAATTAGACAATTTCTACAATAAATGATAATGCCAATACAACATACCAGAACTTATGAGACTCAATGAAAGCAGTGCTACAAGAGAAATTCATAGTAGTAAATTCCCTCATCAGGAAAACACAGCAAGATCAAATAAAAAACATAATGTTGAACTTCAAACTCCTACGAAAAGAGAACAAGTCAAGCCCAAAACTCATATGAGGGAGGAAATTATAAAGATCAGAGCAGAAACTAATGCAATTGAGACTAAGAAAACAATAGAAGAATCAAAGAATCAAAGAGTTGGATCTTTGAAAGTTTAAACAAAATTGACAAACCCTTAGCCAACCTTTTAAAAAAGAGGAAAGAAAAGACTTAAATCCATGCAATTAAGAATGAAAAGGGTGAAATCACAACAGAGTCTGCAGAAACCCAGAAAACCATCAACACCTACTTTGAGAACCTGTATTCTAGTAAGATGGAAAACACACAAGAAACAGACAGATTACTAGATACATAAAAATTACCAAAGCTGAATCAAGAAGATACAAAAATTCTAAACAACCCAGTATCAGTCAATGAAATTGAAGATGTAATTAAAAACCTAACGACAACCAAAGAAAAGCCCAAGTCCTGATAGATTCACTGCTGAATTCTATAAGAAATTTAGAGAAGATCTAAGGCCATTACTTTTCAAACTCTTTAATGAAATTGAAAGGGGAGCAATATTCCCAAAGTCATTCCTGGAAGCAAGAATTACCCTGATATCAAAACCAGAGAAGAATCCAACCAAAAAAGAGGGAACTACAGACCAATCTCCCTAATGAACACAGATGCAAAAATCCTCTAAGATACTGGCAAACAGAATGCAGCAAATCATCAAGAAGATTATACACCATGACCAAATAGGATTCATCCCAGGGATGCAGGGATGGTTCAACATATGCAAATCAATAAATGCAATAAACTATATTAACAGAACCAAGGACAAAAACCACATGCTCATCTCAATAGATGCAGAAAAAGTATTTGACAAAGTCCAACACTCATTCGTAATTTTGAAAAATGCTACAGGTAATTGGAATAGATGGTCTATATCTCAATCTGATAAAAGCCATCTATGACAACCAACAGCCAACATCATATGAAATGGACAAAAGCTGAAAATTTTCACTCTAAAATCATGAACAAGACAGGGATGCCACTATCACCGCTCTTGTTCAATACAGTTCTGCAAACAGAGCAATTAGACTAGAGAAAGAAATAAAAGGAATAAGGATAGGAAAGGAAGAAGTTAAATTATCATTATTTGTAAGTGACATGATACTCTACATAGAAGACCTCAAAAAAATCCATGAACAGAATTCTACATTTATTAACCAATTCAGCAGCATAGCTGGATACAAAATCAACACTCAAAAATCAACAGCATGCTTGTACACAAATAACAAACTCACGGAGAGATCAAAATAGGGAAACCACACATTTCATAATAGCATCAAAAAAATGAAATACTTAGGAATCAGTCTAATAAATGAAGTAAAAGACCTTAACACTGAAAACTATAATACTGTGAAGAAAGAGATCAAGGAGGATATCAGAAAATGGAAAGATATCTCTTACTCTTGGTGTTATGGTTTGTGTCTAGATGCCCTGCCAAAGCCTTATGTGGTATGAGGCAGCTGGATCTAGAGTGTGTGATTACTAAATTAGTCCACTGATTGATTTAGCATGGTTCTGCTGGGATCAAGGATGTGATGCTAAGATTAAGGGTGGGAGTACTGCCCACCCTAAAGCCAGGTAGCCTGGATAAAATATAAAATACAGGAAGAAGCTGGTTAGCCGCTTGCTTGCATCCCTTGCTTACCTTGCTGCCTTCTGCCTGTCTGCCAGGCCACCCTGCCTCGGACCCAGCTGACTGTGAACTGAAACCTCTACAAACTGTGAGCTACATAAACCTTTCTTCCCCTAACTCTGGGTATCTGGTATTTTGTCCCAGCAACGAGAGAAAAGTAACTAAGACACTTCGGTAGGAAGAACCAACACAGTGAAAATGGCCATACTCTCAAAATTGTCACACAGACTTAATGCAATCCCAATTAAAATACCAATAGCATACCTCACAAAATTAGAGAAAACAATCCTAAAATTCATTTGGAACCAGAAGAGATCAAGAACAGCAAAAACAATTCTGGGCAACAAAGGCAAAGCAGAGGACATCACAATCCCTGATTTGAAATTATACTACAAAGCTACTGTGATTAAAAACAGGATAGTACTGGCAAAGAAAAAAAAAAAAAAACAAAAAACAGACTGAGAATCAGTGGAACAGGTTAAAAGATGCAGAAACAGTCCCAAACATACTCAACCACCTCATCTCCAAAAAAGGGGCCAAATATCCTCACTGGATAAAAGACAGCCTCTTTAATAAATGGTGCTGGAAAAAGGGGCTTTCCACATCTGGAGATTAAAACTAGACCCTGTGTCTTACCATGCTCTAATCTAAAATCAAAATGGATCAAAGATCTAAACATTAAAACAGAAACTCTAAGTCTGCTGGAAGACACAATAGGTAGAACTCTTGAAAATATAGGTATAGGCAAAGACTTTATGAACAAAACTCAGACCGCATTGGAAATATCACAAAGAATCGGAGATTTAGCTCAGTGGTTAAAGTGCTTGCCTTGCAAGCACACGGTCCTGAGTTCAATACCCAGCACCAAAAACAAAAACAAAAAACAAACAAAGAATCAACAACTAGGATCTCATCTTATTAAAAACATTTTGTACTGCTAAGGAAACCACCAACAGAGTGAAGAGACAACAATGGGAAAAAATTTTGGCAGCTGTTCCTCAGGACAAAGGACTAATATCTAGAATATATAAAGAATTCAAAAAAATCAGACACCCCAAATCTAAAGATGCAATCCAAAAATGGGCATCTGAAATGAACATGAAAAAGTATTCAGCATCACTGGTCATAGGACAGATACAAATTAAAACAACACTGAGATTCCGTATCATTCCAGACAGAATAGCTACTACCAAGAAATCAGCAAATAACAAATGCTGGAGGGGCTGTGGGGGAAAAAGGAACTCTTCTCCACTGTTGGTGAGAGTGTAGACTGCTGCAACCGTTGTGGAAATCAGTGTGGAGATTCCTTTAAAAAACTACAACTAGAAGTTCCATTTGGCCCAGCTATTCCCCTTCTTGGTATCTTCCCGGAAGAATTAAAAGCATCATACCACAGCAAGATATGCACATCCACGTTTCTATCAGCACAGTTTGTAGTAACAGCTAAATCTTGGAAACAGCCCAAATGTCCAGCAAATGATGAATGGACAAAAAAGATATGGGGTTTTTTGTACAATGGAGCACTACTTTTCCATAAAAAAGGATAAACTTGAGATATTTCTAGGTAAATAGATGCACCTTGAGAACATACTCTTAAGCAAAATAAATCAGACACCCATGAGTAAATACTGCATTGTTCCTCTGGAATGAAAAATGGGAAGAGTAAATAAGGATGAATGCATAATAGATACTGTGAAATAGGAAAAAATATGGGAAGGAGATCTAGGAAAGTCGGAGGGGGAAGGAAGGAAGGAAGGAAGGAAAAAGGAAAAGAAAAGAAAAAGAGAAAAGATGGAAAAAGGGAAACAAAGCTGTTGTAAATAAGGAGCGGAGGAGGTGAAGAGAGGGGAGGGAAAGGGGAAAACATCAAGACACACCATGTACAGGTACAGATTCCCCCTGAGGAATGGGATCATTATGTATTTCTAAAATGTACCAATAAAATTTAAAAAGAGAAAAGAAATACAGAGCTTTCGATCAGCATTTTCTGTGGATCTAGTTTCTTACAAGGCAACAGAAGCACAGACTCAAGCATCAGCCTGCCTGCATTCGAATCCCAAGACTGCTACTTACTAGCTGTGAGACTAGGCAAATATTTACTGTCCCTTAACGAGGAATGATAACAGGGATGCTGTTAGGATCACATTAATTAATAGATGGAATAGAATACTACCTGGTAGTAAGTGCCTTGTTCGGTTTTAAATGTGGATTTAGCTGTTAGCAATTCTCACAAGAAAACTATTCACTACTCCCAAATTGGTCAGTATTAAACCCAGCAACTCACTAGAGTAACCTGACTGGGTAACATGACTTGGAAACCTACAAGCTTCAGTCTAGGTCATCTACCTGCAGATTCTGCATATCAGAGCTTACTAAGTGCTTTGGCAAAATCCAAAGACATATTACCGCTACGTGAGCATGTGTGTGGATACACACACACACACGTGCTGGCATGCATGTGCACTGAAGTTTGGGCTAATGATCTTTTAGTGGTGAAACATGAAGTTTGTATTTTATTTATATTTTGTAATTCTCCACCATGCATACCTAACACTTCTATACTAGTAACAGGTTATTTTAAAATTTAGGACTGAAAGAAACAGCTTGTATTTGTATAAAGGAAACAACCCACAGATTGTATACCTGTATTTATGAATGATGGCATTAAATAGCTTTCCATCTCTCCAGCAGGTAGTGAAATTTTCACACCGTATTCCAGCATAACCCTCTGTTGCCTGCTGTGTCCACAGGAGCAATCTCTCTTTTGCAGACATATCTTCTGACTCTCCAGTAACATGGATATCAGATATCTAAATGCAACAGAAAATGTTAAACCGTTAGGAAGAAAGTTAGTTAACACAGAGTAAGAGCCCACTATGTGCCAAGGAATTCACAAGTGCTATTTTAATTAATCCTCATTACGCTCATTTATTAGCTATTTTACCCACTTTACATATCGTAGAACTGAATTTAACAGATTGATAAAGATGAATTTAACTTATTTGTGCCCAATTTAAAAATACCCAATCTTTTTTACTATGCCAAAACTTCCCAGCGTTGAAAAATCTTGCATTCTTCTTTGCTAATCAGATCTGTTACAACAATTTAAGCAAGTGTTTTCTCCAAATCCAATGGATTAGAAGCAAAATCTATATATTACTCTATACCACCACCTGCAGAGTGGAATTTGATCCAGCAGGTAATCTGTGTAAAGAATAAAGAAAGAAATAGTGCCTTGTCCTATTAACTCTCTTATATAACAATTTGGCTGAAAGTCTAATTTTCTTGTGAGTCTTGCTCAGCTTGTTCAACTGGAACCTTTACCAACTGATTTTTACCTATATTTTGTTTTCATTGTTTTTAAATAGTCTTTCCTGTTGAATAACAAAATAAGTCCCTAGTTTCCATGATTTGCACTTTCCCAAGAGCATCTCTTTGGCAAGGGTCCTTAACCACTGAGAATTATATTAAGGCCCAAACTGACTTTAGTGGGGTAACACAGTAATTCCAAAGCTGGGACTAACACCAACAAACCGTTCTCTCAGTCACAGCAAGACACAAAGCCAAGGGATCAAGGAGGCAGGAGGCAACCCAGGACAGGCAAGTAAGAGTGGGAGCAAGACAGAGAGAGGTACAAATCATTCGGTAACAGGAACGACATCCGTAGGCTAGTCATGAGATGTGCTTCTAGTCCTGGCCATGAGTGCCATGGCTTTGTATAATTCATTTCATGTCTGTGAGTCAACTTCTCCTATAAAATGAGGAAGGCAGAGGCTAAAGTAGATAACGTTTAAGGTCCTTTTTGGTCTAAAGTCTTACTAAAGAGACTGTGAACACAACCCAGAACTCAGAGGTCAAAATACAGGGTCAAGCATCCGAAAGTGGAGAACAAAAAAGCTCCAGACTAAAGGAAATCTTTTTATATGTAGGCAATGGGGAGCTCAAACAAGAAGCCCTTTATTCCTCTCAGCCACTACAAGAGCCAGAGCACAGCAAAGCCAGGGACCTGGGGTGCGAAAGCCCTTGCCAGGCCAGGCAACCCCTCCACACCACTTGCTGGAGACAATGGTGGTCCTCATGCACCCTTTCTCCAGAGAACAGTGGAGGGGCAGCCAGGCCCCTCTCTGTGGAGTTCTGCTCGGCACAGCCCAAGACACTCACCTTGGCAAATGGCCAGGATGTGAAAGCAAGGCAATGTCTCAATTTAATCATCTTTCCTAGGAATCCATGCTGATCTCCACAGCATCACAGAATGATGTACAGGAACCCACTATACATCATATAGAAGGAATTTCTCTTTTTTGGCAGCTGGGGCAGGGGTGCTAGAGATTGAACCCAGGGCCTTGCACAACTGAGCTAAACCTCCAACTCCAAATTTCTCTTTTCTTAATGTAGAAAAAACTCCACTATTTTCTGCCCCTCTCCCAAGCATGGCCTAAAATTATGCCAGCGATCCTTCCTGGCATGTCCCATACATTTATATTGCCACCACTTACTTGCTCAAATTACTTAACTACTTTAAGACTGTCCCCTCGCTTGTAAAATGATGATAAGTGTTTCAGTGTGTGTGATTATTCAGCATGAGTACAGTGTTATATCCGGCACATACTAAAGTAATGTTCAGTACAGGTTAGCTTATTTGTTGTAGCTGTTGTTACTTTTTTTTGACAAAGAAGTAAGAACTTGGCTTTATTCTTCTCCCTACTTTTCCTGTACAGAGGAGTAAAAGTTAAGGTTTGAAAGTGATGCCTCAAGGTGCCTCTAGGTAAAAAATCTCACAACAGGTACCTATTATCCTTTACAAAAGGTGAAATCAGCTGCTTCTGGGAACCTCAGAATGCAGGCGCCACCTGGGGGTGAGTGCGTCACAGATACAAAGACAGGAAATGGGGGGGCTGCTTTTTGCTGATTCAAGAAGATGCCAGCCAGTCCAGTTACAAAAGTTACCACCCATTAACTAGGAAAGTGAGTAAATTTCAACCACAGGCACCAGTCTGAGCACTACACAGTATTCTACCCAAGGCAGGATGTGAGGTCTGAAAATGGTTAAATAGCAACCAAGAGAAAACAATTTATTCTTAACTAAATAAGTATCAAACAGATGAACTCTGGACAGTTATCACACATGATTTCAGATGAAAGCACATACATGTACTATTTAAAAATCTATAATTTTAAAATGTGTATTTAGTATGTTAGGAACCAAGCTTTAACATATCAAAAACTAACCCATTAACTCATTTTCAGCTTCTACTATTCCTAATTATTACATTCTTGCATGGTAATTTAAGGTATTTCTAAAAACACTGTCACTATTAGCCACTATTTATCTGAGCATATCAGACTTCTCATTACACTCTATAACCAAAATAAGAAGGAAAAATAAGTGAAATCCTGTGTAAATCAGCTGCTGTCATGCATAATGCCCAATCAGAAATCTGTATATTCAGCGAAACAGCCTGAGTCATCCACCCGTAATGACAGAGAATGCTGGTTCCACATTTGGGCTGGATTCCAGGAAGTAATCCAGCTGACTCCCTCTAAAACCTGAAGGCAGGACAGTGAAGACCAGAGAAGGTTTCCATTCACCTTGCTCGGGCTTCGATCTCAACATCAAGAGTTAACAGGCTGAATTACCACAGACCATTCACATAATCTGTCCAAAATCCATTTTCCTCATCTTTAAAATTTCAGTAAGGATGTAATGTCTGCTCTTGAGTGGGTCTAAAGATGAGATGAAATAATTGGCTAGCATAGTGCTTGGCACACAGAAAACTCTCCCATCACAATTTTATTATTAGTGTTTGCCGCTCCAAGCTTCTCACCAGCAGTCCATCACCCAGCATCAAAAGCAGACAGCCTACTTCATACCAGAGTTCCTCTTGGAAGCCTGATGCCCTCAGGCGGGCCTCACATCCAGGTCACCATTGGCTCCCACTCAGATGCAAGTTCTTCCGGTCACTGAGCCTCTCATATCCCCATTTCATTTGGTTTCATTTCCCTTGACCAGACTGCCACCATTCCCAAACCTTCCAGAAATATTCACGCCATAGTAAACGCCGTCTCGGAGATCTTCAGTACCATGCCCTGCTTCTCCCAAGCCTCTGCACAGTACCTCAAACTAAGCCAAGCTCTGGGCTCCAGCAGGCCAACAGGTAGCACAGGTGCATCCAACCCCCAGACGATGCAACCCTTCTGGCCTGTGGTTTTCAAGTCCCACCTGAAGGTACAGAGACCTTATTTTTTACAGTAATGGACACTGTTGATCTACCACCTTTTCCTCTCCTCAAAAATGATGTCCGCATCCCCCACCCCAATGCTGAGCGCACGAGTGCATGCCTACCAGCCTGGCCCGCCTGACTCCACCTAGTACCCACACACACAGTCCTGGGTCTCCTCTCCACTTCAGCCTCCTGCGCACCACCACCCGGAACCAGAAGCAGTCCTTCTCCGATGCTGAACTTCTGACAGCGACTTCCTGTTTCCTACCATTTTTGTTTTTTATTCTAGCTAAGCTTCATCAACATCTCACATTCTTTGACCTGCCCAATTTTGCTGTGATCTATGAACTATAAGGGAAGAAAAATAACTTTTTCCCCCAACCTTTACAAGTTCTTAGTCGAAATGAACTTCTTAGTTGTAATGGACCCATATAATAAGAGATTAATTAGATTAAAAAAAAAAGTTTAGAAATATTTTGAGGACACAAGGAGGGACTGTGGGAGACCAGAATATGAGGGACTGCTGAACTGAAAGCACTGAAGAGGCAGATGCAGGAAAGCTCTCTGCCCTCCCGCTATTTGCCTAAAAGTAGGACACAGATGCACAGAACGTATCCTCCCTCCCTGGCCCGTATTTCTGCCACGGAGAAAAAGACTGACCTGGCGCTGTCCCCCAAAGGCCTCACTGCACTTACAGGCTGGGCTTTTAGAAGGTGACTGAACACCGGCGTGACATAGCTGACCTTCTATTAGGAGCTGGGAGCTGGCTGGAAGAGACAGTCACCGGGTGTGATCCTGGAGGGTCTGTCTCCCTGCCTGCTCTCTCTGCTTCCTGGCCACCAGACTTAAGCAGCTTTCTTCTGCTCTGGCCCTCTGCCATGCTGTTCCTGCCCTGGAGCCAGGTAACCATGGACTACAACCGTGAACCAAAATACAATTCCTTTCCTTCAAGTTGTGGGTATCAGGTATTTTGTCCCAGCAATGCAAAAGTAACCAAGACAGTACCAGATGATTCTACACAGACAAGCTTTATTAACTAGCCTCTATCTGCCATTTATTTGCCTTTTTCAAGTGGCTACCCCTAAAGACTCAAAGTCCCTTTCCTTTGTCTTACCACATCTCTAAAAAACCATTTTTCTTCATTGACGATTCTATGTGAGTGGGAATTCAAAGCCACCTCTTTGAGAAATGCACATTCCGTGTGCGTTTTTCACGTGTATGTGAAACCCCTTAATAAACTTCTGTTGGCTTTTCTCATGTTAATCTGTCTCTGTTGCTACAGTATCCACTCCAACTAAGAACTTATGAGGGTTGAAGAAAAAGTTATTTTTCTTCCCCTAGCAAGCCCTTTACAGCCTTCTCTTTGTCTGGTACCACACAATCCACCACTTCAACCACTTTCTTGTCAGTATCCTCAACTCCCTCACAACCCCGCCCTTAACCCGTGACCACTCAGCCAGGCCCGTCTTCATCAGTGTGGGGGCCCTTCTTGCCCACTGTCACCCTGTGCCATGATGAACCACACCAGCAGGTCAACCTCTGCCACTGTGCATTCGTACCCTGAGGGCCCAGCTGGGTGCCGAAAGGAAACCCAGCAGTTCCTCTCAGTGTCTCATCTGGCTAATTCCTCCATTCATCACAATATCTCTTTCAATTCTTTACTCTCTGCCCTAAACTTCTGAAACCATCACCTCTTCACTCTGTCAGAACCTCCTTTATAGAGAAAAGAGTCACAGAGTAGGACTCCCTCAACTACCTGTCCTGTTACTCACAAACTGTGAGTTTACCCAGTCTCCTGTACTTTTCTGCTTTCACCTTCTGCTTCCTAAGGATCTTACTCTATAAATTATCCTAGCTCATCTGCATCTTTCCTCTCAGTATAAAATGCCCAGGGCTCTTTCGGACTAAAATAATTAAAAATAAATAACCTTCACAGATTCAGTTCTCCCTTCTCTCTCTCTTCTTAGTAAAGCTAACAGCATTCTGTGGGATTGTTTGTTTGTTCGTTTGTTTATGCCTTTATCTTCACTCATCCAACAGTTGTGATTTAGTTTCCACATTGAGCAGGCCACTAAAATTGAGTAGCAATGACAGACAAGAAAGTCAGGAAGTTCTCACTCATGACTCTATTTTCCCAGTCAGCCTGGAAATGACTGCTTGCCAAACAAACAGAAGTGGCACGCAGGAGACACTGAAGCCTTGAGATGATCAACACTGGAGATCACCTGTCCCCCTTTCACAGTCTCACTCATGTAACACACTCATAAATATCCACTCGCACCACTAGTGGGTACTGCTTATATCAACAGGGAGCATGTGGTCTCACGACAGACACGTGCCACAGAGAAGTGCTCATGGCCGCCCCAATCCTGGCATTTTCTAACCCTCATCACTCACAGGCATCTGTCAGTGGCTGCTGTGCTACCCGACCTTACTGCTACTCTAGGCTTCAGGCTTCAGCCCCTTCCCTCTCCTGGCTAATCTCTCTAATCTCTCCTATAGTGGCTTCAACTGCCTCTTTCAAACTGATCACTCCAAAGTCCCAGTATCCCACCCCCACCTTACCCCTGAACTCACCCCAATGCCCTCCGGAAGACCTCTGTCCAAACAGTAAAACTAACCATGCACTGAGCATTTAAGTGGGCAAGACACTGTGCTTAAGCACTTCACACACTTATTTTATGATCCTTAAAACCTATAATCTCATTCTATAAATGACAAAAAGGCATAAAGTGGTTACATGATTTGCTCAAGTTCTTACAAACTACTAACAGGTAGAAGTAAAATTTGACTTCATCTACCTTTTGTTATGCTTGGTGGGAAAGGGTGTTGGGGTTAAATCTAGCACTCTACCAATGAGCTATGCCCCAGCCTTAAGAGCTGCTACTTTTAATCGATGTTCTATCTCACAGTCCTTTCAAATTTAATGTATCAAAAGAAAAATTTTTCCTTTCTCCTTTGTGTTCTTCCTTCTGTATTCCAACCTCATCTTTAGCCAGCTGGTTCCTCATCAAAACCCCTGACATCACCCTTGATGTGTTTTCAGTCTGTGTCTTCCCATTCAACTGGTCATAAAGCCCTACACAGCTCGATGATCCCCCCACCCCACCCTCTAACACCCGTCCTAAAACACTCTCCATGCTCTGGTCACACTGAACTACTTCCAGCTCCCTCGGCACAAATCCATTCCCACAGGGACTCTGTGCACCATCTGTGTGCCACTCCCCACCTATCCTTCCACCTCTAGGGTCTGTGCAAGGTGTCAACTGCCCAATCTGCTCATACTGCTACTTTAGCAGTATGTGCTATATATCACTATTTTCTGATGTATCTTTCCCCCTGTAACAAGCAAACAATGTATAAAGAACAAGAATGTCTTGCTGGTTGTAGTAGTGTACACCTGCAATCAAAGCACTGGGGAGGCTGAGGCAGGAGGAGCATTGGCTTGAGGCCAGCCTCGGTTACACAGGGAGACTCTGTCTCAAACCCACCCCTGCAGAAAGGACAATGTCTTACTCATCTTAGTATTACAAAGTCTGGCTTATCCTGTGGTGGGCATGCAGCAGACACTCAGTAAATGCCCAGTGAACAAACAGCTTTGTGAATGAGTCAGACACCTTTGGAATCTGCATTAATTCATTCGGGCAGCCAGGACACTCCCGCTGGTACTCATTCTTCTTCTCTTCTATGACCAACCCACACAAACATCAAGCCAGATGAACCACATGCTCCACTTCTCCTGGGGATCTTTATTTGAGCTACCTCTCCCCTTAAAACGTTCTCCCCAAATCCCATCCACACAGCACCTATTAGGTGCTCGATAAATTTCTACTAAATAAGAAGGTATGGGGGGAGAAGGAAGTAAATTTAGCAGGTATGAAAGATAAGAAACATGTTTTATATTTTTATTTGATACGAATAAGGTTTAAACCTGCCATGATGAATGATGTTGTAATTTTAGAAATTAAATGATTTCCAATAACAACAGACCACACCCTCAAGTGCACAGAAGTGCCCAGCAGGGAACATATACCCAGAGAGCTCTCAAAGAAAACCCAACGACATGTACCGAAACTGAGCTTAAACTGAATCATTTTTCTTAAAAAAAACAACCCGACAATCTATACCCTGGGACATCTTGTCAAAGAAACAATCCAATACAGTCCGAGCCACAGCACTCTCACTTCACTCACACTTGTGCTGGACGGGCTGCTCCAGCCTCGCCAGGGCAGTCAGCCCAATCTGCGACCGCGAAGGTCCTCTGGGCAAAGTCACGGCCGCAGGCAGCAGAACACCCAGTTCTAGCAGATGCGGTCATCGCCACGGCATGCACTGAGCACACAAGGACAGCCAGCTCGGGTCACCGGGGCGCTCTCTGGACGCATATGCACATTTTGTTTTACTCTGATTTGGGGAGGGCATCCTGGAGACTGACTGCAGAGCCGTGTGCATGCAGGGTAAGTGCTCTGCAGCAGCGCTACACACCAGCCCCTAGTCGCACTTTTAATACTATTTCATTATTCTATATAATGCAACTTTTATTTTAAATTTAAATTATTACATAACTTATTTACAAGTTTTATCAAGCTCACTAATTAATTTATGTAGAACAGTGGAAAAAGCACTCAACTTAGAGAAAGCTATAAAATGTAAAGACTGAGGAATTGAGAGAAATCAAACTGGAAGAAAGGGAGCCACTTAGTGAAAAGGCTGAGAATAAAAGAAGCGCCGTGACAGGCCCGAGTCTCACTCCGAGCAGGCAGGCAGCCTCCCGCAAGGGCCAGCCTAAGCAGCCAGCTGCAGCACGTGTGCCACCCAGGCTAGGAACCAAGGTCTCCTCCACTCCAGTTCAGAGTTCCCAAGAAGGAAACGAAATTTCTCCTTCAAATTTAAATAAAGAAAAAAATCCATCCTAACGACACTGACTGCTCCACTTCTGTGTCCGCAGCCACAGCAGATGCCCCAGCCCAGCCTGCTCTGGGTGCATCGCGGCGGGGGAAAGGCTACACAGATCACAGGCCCGGAAACAGCTCTCTTGCTCCTCCTCAACCCCATTGCTGGCCCCTTTCACCAGCAGCTCTGGGCTGCTGCATGGACACAGCAGGAGACACCACACACTTTTGGAGCTACTGGCAACAGGCACGCCTAGATCCCTCACCTCACTGGGGTGTCAGAGTTGATGAAAGATTTCCCCCCTGAACTGTGTGCAATGGTACATGCCAGTAGTCTCAGCCACTGGAGAGGCAGAGACAGGAGGATCACTTGAGCCCAGAAGTCTGAGGCCAGTCTCGGTACAGAGCAAGACCCTCCCTTTCTCATATCAGACCTAATCTCAGTATTGCCTTTGAAATGAGTCCTTACTAATGTAGAAATTAATCAAAGGTAGTTTAAAGAATTGGTTCCAAGATTAGAAGATGAAGAAACAGGTCCAAACACTCTCAGTCACCTTATCTTTGACAAAGGGGCCAAACAACCTCACTGGAAGAAAAACAATCTCTTTAATAAATGGTGCTGGAAAAACTGGCTCTCCACATGCTGAAGGTTAAAACTAGACCCATATCTTTCCCCATGCACTAAGCTAAAATCAAAGTGGATCAAAGATCTAAATATTAAAACAGAAACACTACATCTATTGGAAGATAGAATAGGTCAAAAACTCTTGAAGACGTAGGTGTAGGCAAAGACTTTATGAACAAATCTCCAGTTGCCCAGGAAATATCACAAAGAATCAAAAACTGGGACCTGATCTTGTTAAAAAGCTTTTGCACAGCAAAAGAAACTACCAACAGAGCGAAGAGACAACCCACAGAGTGGGAAAAAATTTTTGTCAGCTATTCCTCTGACAAAGGACTAACATCTCGAATATATAAAGAACTCAAAAAAATCAGACCCCCCAAATTTAAAGACTCAATCCAAAAGTGGGCAGCAGAAATGAACAGACACTTCTCAGATGAAGAAGTAAAAACAGCAGATAGACATATGAAAAAATGGTCAGCATCACTGGTCATACGAGAGATGCAAATTAAAACAACCCTGAGATTGCACCTCACTCCAGAAAGAATGGCTATTATCAACGAATCAGCCAATAACAAATCCTGGAGGGGCTGTGGAGAAAAAGGAACCCTTCTCCACTGTTGGTGGGAATGTAGACTGGTGCAACCGCTACGGAAATCAGTGTGGAGATTCCTCAGGGAAGTAGGACTAGGGATTCCATTTGACCCAGCTATTCCCCTTCTTGGTATCTTCCCAAAAGAATTAAAATCAGTATACCGCAGAGATATATGCACACCCATGTTTATAGCAGCACAGTTTGTAATAGCTAAATCTTGGAAGCTGCCCAAATGTCCATCAAGAGCAGAATGGATTAAGAAAATGTGGTTTTTTATACAATGGAGTACTACTTTGCCATAAAGAATGATAAGCTTGAGCTATTCCTAGGTAAATAGATGCATCTTGAGACCATACTCTTAAGTGAAATAAATCGGACACACATGTTTAAATACCACATAGTTTCTCTGGTGTGAGAAACTGAAGTGTAAATAAAGACTAAAATGTATTATATTGGGAAAGGGAAGAAAATGTCCAAATGGGAAATGGAACAAGGGAGGGGGAAGACACAGAGGACAAGAGAAATAAGAAATGGAAGGAAAAAATGGAAACAAATCTTTTGTAAATGGGGGGGGGGGGGG
>PVJO010007017.1:0-84533 GCA_004026905.1 Hystrix cristata | reverse complement strand
TTAAGTAGTTGATTTTTATAGTTTTTCATCCAGAGCTCATGTTTGTCACCCCTGGGAGTGTAATTCAAATTAAGATGATCTGTCATTCCCAGAACTAGAAGTAGGAAAATGATTTTTTTATATATTAAGACTCCCTTGTGAAAATAGCTGGAAGACTCAGAGCCAGATAGGGAATAGCAAGTTATAAGATCTAAAAACGTGCAGCTTCTGTTCAAGGGGATAATTAGTTTTTGGGTTTTTTTTTTTAAATCCAATTTCATCATCAGCTTCTTTCTTCTTACATTGAGTTAAATGATGTTGCTACAGGGAGAAGTTTATCGACTAAAACAGCCATTATTGTTTTCTTCTTACTTTACTATGAAGTTCATATAATCATCAGGGAATATAAAAGCTTCCAGATGTGTGATCCCTTGTTTTACATGTGCACTACATAATTTTTCATGTTTACTTCAAGTGTCTTTAATTTAGATTTGATAAAAATAAATGCATTTAAACTTTGAAGCATTAAACTTGCCTACTCTCTTTGGTAACTATTTTGTTTCTTTTACTTATTTATGTGTATATATATATGTATATATATATACACATATATATATATATTTTATTTTAGGTTCTAGGGATTGAACCAAGAACCTTGTGGAAGTGCATAGACACGAGGGATGGAGGGCAGGTGCTCTACCACTTGAGCCAAATCTCCAACCCCTACATTTGTTTTTAAATTGATGAATAACATTGCATGATTTTATAATGTACAACATGACATATTGAAATATATGCACATTGTAGATGATGATATCTAGCTAATTCACAAATGCCTCACCGCCAAAGTTATTTTTTCTTTTCATTTTTACCAAGAGCATATATTGGTATATTGTATACATAATGATCATAATCAACATGGTTATTTTGTACCTGTACATGATGTATCTTGAATTTCCCCCCTTCGCATCCCTTCCCTTCCATTCCCCCACCCCTCCCTATTTGCAGAAGGTTTATTTATATTTTTCCATTTTTTCCCTTTCATCTTACTTTTCTTTCAACCTTCCTTCTTTTTCCCCCTTTTCCCTATCTAGTTCTCTTCTCTTTTGAATATTATCTTTTTTTTTTAACATAATATCTATTAATCCCCTTTGTCCTTATTTACACTTATGGTTTCTCATGTCAGAGAAACAATTCAATGTGTACTGATAAGTACCTGATTTATTTCACTTAAGAGTATATTCTCAAGGAACATCCATTTATCTACAAATGTCTCTAGTTTGTCCTTTTTTATGGCAAAGTAGTACACCACTGTGTAGAAAAACCACATTTTCTTTAGCCATTCATTAGTTGTTGGGCATTTAGGTTGTTTCCAAGACTTAGCTATTACAAATTGTGTTGGTATGAGCATGGTTGTGCATATATCACTGTGATATGATGATTTTAATTCTTCTGGGAAGATACCAAGAAGTAGAATAGCTGGGTCAAATGGAATCTCTAGTCCTAGTTCCCTGAGGAATCTCCACACTGATTTCCACAGTGGTTGGACCAGTCTACATACCCACCAACAGCACAGGAGGGTTCCTTTCCCCCCCCACTGCCCCACCAGCACATGTTGTTGGTTAATTTCTTGATAATAGCTGTTCTTTCTGGAGTGAGATGGTATCTTACTGTTGTTTTGATCTGCATCTCTCAAATGACCAATGATGTTGAACATTTTTTCATATATTTATTTGCTATTCTTATTTCTTCATCTGAGAAATGTTTATTCATTTTTCAGATGCCCATTTTTCGATAAGGTCTCTAAATTTGGGGTGTTTGATTTTTTTTTTTGAGTTCTTTATATATTCTAGATGTTAAACTTTGCCTGAGGGACAGCTGGCAATTATTTTTTCCCAGTCTGTGGATTTTCACCCTGCTCTACTAGTAATTTATTTTGCTGTGCAAAAGCCTTTTAATAGGATGTGGTCCCAAGCATTGATTCTTTGTATTGTTTCCCGTGCAGTCTGGGTTCTGTTCATAATTTTTTTTCCAACCCCTATGTCTTTGAGAGTTCTTCCTATTCTATTCTCCAGTAGATTTATTGTTTCTGTTTTTATGTTTAGATCTTTGATCCACTTCGATCTTAGTTTAGTACATGGTGAGAGACATGTATCTAGTTTTAGTTTTCGGTATGTGGTAAGCCAATTTTTCCAACACCATTTATTAAAGAGGCTATCTTTCTTCCACTGAGGGTGTTTGGCTCCTTTGTTGAAGATGAGATATTTGTGTTTGGAGTTATTTCTGCATCTTCTAGCCTGTTCCATTGGTCCTCGGGTCTGTCTTCATGCCAGTACCATGCTGTTTTTATCACAGAAGCTTTATAACACAATTTCAAGTCAGGGACTGTGATGCCCCCTGCCTAATTCCTGTTGCCCAGAATTGTTTTTGGTATTCTTGGTCTCTTCTGGTTCCAGATAAATTTCATGATTGCCTTTTCTAATTCTGTGAAGTATGTTGTTGGAATTTTGATTGGAATTGCATTAAATCTGTATAGTAATTTAGGAAATATGGCCATTTTCACGATGTTGGTTCTTCCTACCCACGAACATGGGATGTCTTTCCTTGTCTGAGATCTCTTTCAATTTCCTTCTTTAGAGTACTGTAGTTTTCAATGAAAAGATCTTTTACTTGTTTTGTTAGATAGATTCCTAAGTATTTCATTTATTTCGATGCAATTGTGAACGGAATAACTTCTGTTATTTCTTTCTCAGTGAGTTTGTTATTGGTATATACAAATGCTCCTGACTTTTTGGTGATGACTTTGTATCCAGCTACACAACTGAATTTAGTTATTAAATCTAGAAGTTTTTTGGTGGAATTTTTGGGATCTTCAGTGTAAAGTACCATGTCATCTGCGAATAATGATAGTTTAACTTTTTCCTATCCTATCTTTACTCCTTTTATTTCTTTCTCTTGCCTAATTGCTCTGGCTAATATTTCTAGAACTATATTGAATAATAGTGGTGATAGATGACATCTTTGCCTTGTTCCAGATTTTAGAATTGAAAGCTTCCAGTTTCTGACCATTTAGTGTGATGTCGGCCGTTGGATTGTCATAGATGGCTTTTATCAGGTTCAAATATAGACTGTCAATTCCTAATTTTTGTAGAGTTTTTATCATGAATGGGTATTGGATTTTGTCAAATGCTTTTTCTGCATCTATTGAGATGACCATGTGATTTTTGTCTTTGATTCTGTTGTTATGGTGTATTACATGTATTGATTTGCGTATGTTGAACCATCCCTGCATCCCTGGGATGAATCCTACTTGGTTGTGGTGTATAATCATTCTGATAATCCATTGCATTCTGTTTGCCAGTATCTTATTGAGAATTTTGGCATCTATGTTCATTAGGGATTGGCCTGTAGTTCTCTTTTTTGGTTGGATCCTTTTCTGATTTTAGTATCAGGGTAATGCTCACTTCCAGGAATGATTTTGGAAGTGCTGCTTCCCTTTCAATTTCATTAAAGAGTTTGAATAGTAGTAGTATTAGATCATCTCTGAATTTCTTGTAGAATTCAGCTGTGAAACCGTCAGGACTTGGGCTTTACTTTGTAGGTATTTTTTTAGTCACCTCTTCAATTTCAATGGCTGACATTGTGTTATTTATTATTCTTATGTCTTCTTGATTCAGTTTTGGTAGTTCATATGTTTCTAAGAATCTGTCCATTTCTTCAATGTTTTCCATCCTGTTTGAGTATAGGTTCTTGAAGTAGGTTCTGATGATCCTTTGGATTTCCATAGGGTCAGTTGTGAGTTCACCCCTTTCTTTTTTTATTGCATGGATTTAGGTCTTTTCTTTCCTTTTTTTGATAAGAGTGGCTAGGGGTTTGTCTATTTTGCTTATTCTCTCAAAGAACCAACTCTTTGATTTATTGACTTTTTGTATTGTTTTCTTAGTCTCAATTGTATTAATTTCAGCTCTGATTGTAATAATTTCCTGTCTTGTATGAGGTTTGGGTTGAATTTGTTCTTCTTTTTCTGGATGTTTGAAGTGCAACATTAAATTGTTTATTAGGGCTGTTTCTGTCTTCCTGATATGGGAGTTCAATGCAATCAATTTCTCTCGTAGTACTGCTTTCATTGTATCTTATAGGTTCAGGTATGTTGTATGAGGATTATCATTAAACTGAATAAATTACTTAATTTCTTCTTTAATTTCTTCTGTGACCTAGCTGTTGTTCAGAAGGATATTATTTAGTTTCCGTGTGTTTATGTGGTATTTTTGTTTTCTGTTACCATTGAATTCCAGTTTTATTGCACTATGGTCTGATCATATGTATGGTATAATTTCAATACCCTTACGTTTACTTAAACATGTTTTGTGAGCTAGAATGTGGTCTATTTTGGAAAACGTCCCATGTGCAGCTGAAAAGAATGTATGTTCTGTTGTTGTTGTGTGGAACACTCTATATACATCTGCTCAGTCCATTTGTTGGCAGATTTGATTCAGTTCTCATATTTCTTTGTTAAGTTTTTGTCTAGTTGATCTGTCCATTTGTGACAGGGGTGTATTGAATTCTCCCATTATAATTTTATTAGTATTTATTTGATCTTTAATGTTCCTTAACATTTGTTTTGGGTAGTTAGGTGCACCGATATTTGGTGCATAAATATTAATGATTGTTATTTCTTCCTCTTGGAGTTTTCCCTCGAGAAGTATGTAGTGACCTTTTTTGTCCCTCTTGATCTATTTTGGTTTGAGGTTCATTTTGTCTGAGATTAGGATAACTACCCCTGCTGTTTTCTGGATTCCTGTTGCATGAAATACTGTTTTCCATCCTTTGATTTTCAGTCTATGAATTTCCTTTTGAGTGAGATATGTCTCTTGTATGCAACATATTGATATGTCTTGTTTCTTGATCCATTCTGCTAGTCTGTTTCTTTTGGTTGGTGAGTTGAGACCATTTACATTGATGGTTACAGCTGTTATTTATTGACTTATCTTTGTCATAGATCTTTTCTGTTGTTGGTTCTGTGTTTCCCCTCAGTTTATCTGCTTGTCTTGCCTGGTGGATTATTATTTATTAGAGTCCTTGTAATTATAGTTTCCCTTTACCTTTTCTATGATATCTTTCAAAATATTTTGTAGAGGTGGTCTGGAGGTCATGAATTCCTTCAGTTGTTTTTTGTCCTGGAAGTATCATTTCATTGTTGAATTTGAAAGATAGTTTAACTGGGTACGTCAATCAGTGTTGGAGATTATTTTCTTTTAAGGCTTTAAATATTTTGCTCTTGCCTTGATTTAAGCATTTGTGCTGAGAAGTCTGCTGTGATTCTGATGGGTTTACCTTTATAGGTGATTTTTTTTTCTCTAACAATTTTTGGTATTGTGTTCTCTTGTTGAATTTCTGGAATCTTGATGATGATATGTTTGGTGTAGATTTATTTTTGTCATAGGTAATTGGGGTTCTATATGCCTCACTTATCTGTATGTCAAGGTCTCTTCCATGGTTGGGAAATTTTCCATCATTATGTCTGTGAATAATCTTTTTAGATCCTTTGCACTGTCTCCTTCTTTTTCCTTCACTCCGATCAATCTTATGTTGTTCTTTGCATCATCTTGCAGTTGTTGTATTGATTTTTCATAGTCTCTAGTTATTTTTAAGAAGTTTTCCTTTTCAGGGTCATGAACTGCAGTCCTGTCTTCTAGTTGTGAGCTTCTATCTTTGCTTTCATTTAATCTCCTGCATATCTTTCAAGGCAGTTTTTGATTTCTCGGATATGTGTTTGGATATGTTTCATGGGTTCCATTTCCTTCCTAAATTGAGTCGTAAAGTTTTCCATTGTTTTTCTAAGCTCCTCTGTTTTTTTTATCTGTGTCTACTCTAAATTCACTAAGCAGGTCTTTCATTATGATCGTCATCTCTTTCTTATCTTGGCTGATTGTTTTTAATGTGATGTTCTGTGTAACCTCAGCCATCTGTTTTTTAACTGCTGCTGCTATAATTTCTGAAAGTTTGGTTGAGTGTTTTCTAATTTCCTCTATTTCATTGTCTTCTGGATTTGTTCTGGGTGATCTGGGGGTCTGGGCTTCTATTTTACTTATGGGTCTTGTCATTTTCTTTGTATCTATATGTATTTCCCCCCTTTTAGTTTCAGTACTGATTTTTATATTTTGATTATGGGAAGTTACTTGAAGACAAATATCAATGCTTCTAAGGAGAATTCTGTTCGTTGAGTGTCTTCTAGGTATATGTGATTCTTGGCTTTTGTGATTGTCTCAAAACCCTGGATTATGTTAATGATTATTACCTCAGATAATTGCGGTATTACCATATGAGAAATTACAACTGGTTATAACCTGTATGACACACTCATTACACTAGTACATTACCAATAGCATCAATTACATTTATGAAATTGACCGACTGTGGTAAATATTAACTTTGTAGCTTCAACCATAAGAGCAAGGGCAATACTGTTATAAAGCAGAATCCAATATAAACCAGGAATATTTATGTAGTGGGTATCCTGTTAGTAGAGTGGTTTTTACCCTGCTTATAGTGTGGATAATGAGGGATAGGAAAAGTTAGAGAAGTAATGAAGAAAGTTCTATAGACGTAAAATTTAAAATACAATGTTACTTACACTTTGGGAAACTTGAGTAGGTAGTTTAGGAAGAGTGAAAGGTGACAGTAGGGGGTCAAACCATGTAAAATCTAGATAATCTTTACTCATATGAAAATGAAAGGGAGAGGGAAAATGAGAAGAAAAGGAGAAATCACAGCATTTGGTTGAGGAGGAAATATATGAGCAAGGCAGGAGTCAATAAAAGTAAAAACCAAAACAACAACAAGAAAGAATATGTAGACAAGAGAATGTATCAGAGAGGTAACAGGATGAATAAGAGAAAGAGAAACTAAAAGGAGAAACGAAACCAATATGTACAAATATTATGTATACATACATATATAGTGAGATTTCTCTGATGGCCACCGCTCTGTGGGAGGCTCAGGCCAAAACCTGATTCTATGCTCGTTAGCCCTGCTGAGTCTGCAGTGGTCAGTACTGGGTGCTCTGTTGATCCTGGCCTCCAAGCATGGAGTCTGGGGGCAGTTGTCAGACTGCAGCTCTCTGGGAGATCTTTGGTAGGCCACCCACGTCTCCTCATCCTTTATGTCTCTAAAAATTTCCTTTAGCAGTGTGGGTATTGTTGGCTTTATCTGATAGTCATGGCTTGGATCAGAAGAGAAACGAAAAAAAAAAAAAACCCACCAATGAGAGAGAGAGGCAACAGTGCTTTCTGTCCAAGATGTTTCACACGTTATTTGAGTTTCACCCTCCCAGTGCTTGGGCCGAGCCTGTGTGGTTCGACCACTCAGGAGCATCCTGATCCACCAGCTCAAGGATGGGTCCAAAGATGGAGCCCAGAGCTGTCTTCCCAAAGCTATTTTATTTTTTGTTTGCAAAAGCACATATCCACTTTTTTTTTTTTACAGTTTTCAAGAATACAATATATTGCCATTAGGTGTAGTCACCTTGTCATCATTCTTTTCATGGTTGAATTATATTCCATTTTATACCTGTACCACATTTTCTTCATTCTTTTGTTGATGGACGCTTAGGTAGATAAGATATCTGAATATTGTGAATGATGTTACAAAAAATGTGAAAGTGTAGTTATCTCTTTGGTACACTAAGCCATTTTCTTTGTATACATGCCCAGTGGTGGAATTGCTGGATATTATCGTAGTTATATTTCTAATGTTTTGAGGAACTTTCATATGTAGTTTTTAATTATCTAGACATTCCAGCAACATTTCCTTTTTTTTTTTTTTGTCTGTTTGGTTATAACTGTTCTAAAGTAGATGTTAACTCTCTGTGGATTTGAGCTCCATATCCCTGACGATCACTGATGCTGAGGAGTTTTTCATTTGCCTGTTGGCCATTTGTATGTCTTCTTTTGAGAAATGTCTATTTAAGTTTTTTTGCCCATTCTTTTATTGGCTATTTCAGTTTTTGCTGTTATATAGTTCAAAATTCCTCATGTATTTTGGACATTAACCCTTTTTCAGTTTGCTTATGCAGTCTCCCCTTGTGTAAGTTGTCTCTTCCCTCCATTAGTCATTTTCTTTACTAGGAAGAAGCTTTTTATTTTGATGTAATCTTCTTTAGCTGTTTTTGCTTATTTTGCTTATCCTTTTGAGGCCTGAGCTAAAAAATTCCTGTCTGGTCCAGCATCATTAAGTATTCCTCCTATGTTTTATTCTAGTCATTTCACAATGTTACCTCTTATATTTAAGTCATTTTGGAGTTGATTTCTATATGGAGTGAGAGATAAGTGTCTAATAATGTTGTTCTGTATATGCTAACTAGTTTTCCCAAAACCATGTATTGAAGGAACTTTCTTTCTTGACACATTTTCTGGAAACTAGTTGGCAGTGAATGAAAGCTCTTTATTCTCTGGCTGGGCTCTTTATTCTCTTCCAGTGGTCAGTATGTCTATCTGTAGGCCAATGCCTTGCTGCTTTGGTTGCTATAGCCTGCTAGTACATTTTGAAATTAGATAATGTGATGCCTCTACATTTGCTGTCACTTGTCTGTCTATATTTTGCTCAACGTTGCTTTTGCTATTCAAGTTCCTTTGTGATTCCATAAAAATTTTAGGATTTTTCTACTTACACAAGGAACATCATTAGACTTTTAGTAGAGATTGAGTTGAATCTGCAGACTACTTTGCTTAGAATTATTGTTTCAACTATATTAGTTCTTCCACTCCAGAACGTGACACATGTCTCCATTTTTTGTATCTTCTCCCATTTATAAAAAGTACATTCCTGAATAACATTGAATCAAGAAAGAAATTTTGGAGATTTAGCTTACTGGTAGAACACTTGCCTAGCAAGCACAAGGCCCTGAGTTTGATCTCCAGAACCCCCCAATTTTTTTTTTAATTTCTTCACGTAAATGATAATATAAGCACAGCACATCAAAACCAATGAGACACAGCAATAACAGTTACAATAAGAAAGTTTATAGCCATAAATGACTACATTAAAAAGAAAAGACCTCAAATAACATAATGTTGTATCTCAATGAACTAAAAAGCCCAAGCAAACAAAAACCAAAACGGAGCCAATGCTGCTGTTACTGGTGAAACTTCCTTTGAGGGTAAAGTATGTTTTCCATGGGATAAGTAAATTCAGAGTCTCTATTTGGAACCTGGGGGCTCTCTGTATAGTGTCTCATGGGTTCCACAGCAGCCTTTAGTGGCCTGTCCTAGCTGCCCTCCACCCCTCGTGTCTAAGGCAGCAGAAGCAAATCCCTTTTCTAATTTGGCAACAGGGTTAAATGTTGTATGTTGTGGGAATATTTATTTTGCTCTGATGGTAGGGTGTGCAGTATAAAGAAGATGTAATTTTACACAAAAAGAGAAAAATCTAAACTCTAAATTTGTGGAGAAAACTGCAAAAATAAATGAAATAGAGAAAAAAATCATAAAATATTACAAAAACCAAAATATTGATTTTTGAAACAATAAACAAATGCAGCAAACTTCTTGCCAGACTAAGACAAAAAAAAAGACTAAATAAATGAAGCCAGAGATTATAAAAAAGCTGACATTACAACTGAAGCTACAAAAATACAAAGCATCATAAAAGATTATTATGAACAATTACATTCCAACAAATTGGACAACCTCTATTAAATGGAAAAATTCCTGACCTATACTATCTACCAAGTCTGAGTTGTGAAAAAACAGAAAAACCAAACCTATAATGAGTAAGGTTATTGAATCAGTAATAAAATGTCTTCCATCAAAGAAAAGATTGGGATCTTGTAGTTTCACTGCTAAATTCCATCAAAAATTAAAAAAAAAAATCCACAGCAATTCTTCTTAAATACTTTCAAGAAAATTAAAGAGGAAGGAATCCTTCCAGATTCATTCTAGAACACTAGTTCTATGCCAATACCAACACCAGAAAAGAAGTCTACAACAAAAAGAAAACTACAGGCTGATATCCCTAATGACTACAGATGAAAATATTTCCAATATTACCAAACATACAATCAAATTGAATCTATCAGTGTATTAAATACACTATTACTCTGATTATGAGGGTCTAATCTTAGGGATAAAAGGATGGTTCCATAATGAAAATTTTAAAATGTGATATATCACCTTAGGAAAATGAAGGACAAGAACATATAATCATTTCAAAAGATGTAGAAAAGCACCTGACAAAATTCAATGTTTTCTCATCATTAACAATTCTCAATGACCTAGGTGTGGAAGGAATATAGTGTCTCAACACAGTATAAGCCATTTGTGACACGCCCACACAGAGCATCATATTAAGTGGGTTTCCACCATGGTGAGGGAAAGAACAAAGATGCCACTTTCACCACCTTTATTCAACACAAAAGTGGAAGTCCTAAGCAGAGCAGCTGGGCAAGAGGAAGAAACAAGGGCATCTAAATTGGAAAGGAAGAAGTTTCCAGACTGTTTGCAGACAACATAATCTTAAATACAGAAAACCATGCAGACTCAAAAAACGGTAGAACCAAAAAACTATTTCAGTAAATTGCAAGATACAAAATCAACATGTAATAATCAGTAGAATGTCTATAAACTAATTGTGAGATATCCGAAAAATAAATCAAGCAAACCACATTTACAATAGCTACAATAAATAAATACCTAGGAATAAATTTAAACAAGATATTAAAAGATGTCTAAAATAAAATTTTATTTCTTATCTATCTTCTGTTCTTGTTCCTTTCACCTTGGCTTTTATGACTTTATATGACTTATTTTATATACACCAAACGTGATTAATTATTGTGCAGTGTTCCTATTTACTTTCTTGTGTCCACTGTATGCTGTTTCATTGGCATTTTCTCTCACTCAGTGCTCTCTCTCTCTTCCCCTCTCTCTCGCTAAATGTGGTACCAGAGATGGAATCTAGGACTTTCTCAGGGTCTCTCTTAGTTTGCCCCAACCACCTCATACTTGAGATTCTCCTGCCCCAGACTCCAGAAGGTGGGATTACAGGAATGTACCACCATGCTCAGCTATAATTCACATTTCATACCCCCCACTTCTGGTCTTCATTGTTCATTTTTGCTTCTTGTGAAATTTGTATAGTCTAGAAAACATATCACTTAATTTTAGTGCCTTTGTACACCGCGAATTGTGTGCTTCAACTCTCAATGTCCATTTTTCACTTTTCCCATAGGTTCTTATTTCTGTTTAATTTATGGTTGGTGTGATCATAAGGTTTTTTAAGGGTGAAGGAAAATGAAATTATAGGAAATATATTGATTTGAAGGAAATCATAGACATAGCCAACCCAAATCCCTTATTGGCAGATGAAGAAACTAAGACCCATGAAGTTAATTGACTTTCTATTGATTATTTGGAAAGTTAATGGCCAGCTCTCATGAATCTAGTAAACTGTGTCTGCTTCTCTTTCCATCAAAGACACAGACAGCACTTGATAAATTTGGAACAAAATAATTTTCAATTTAATATCACATTATGGATTTCTTCTGTTTCTTCTATTTTCTCTCCTTCACATAGCTGAATGATATAAAATTAGGTTGTTCAGAGTCAAAGAGATAAAGTAAAACACATTATCTTTCCACAGAAACCTTGAGTATCTGATAGCCCTAGCCAGTCACTTTAGCTGTGTAATGGAGAGGTTACTAGCAGCCGCTCTTGTTTTCAAAATTTTGATTTTATGGTATTGATTTTCCCTCATGAACCTTGCAGAGAAGAAAATTATTATAGTTATGAAAGAACTAAATGGGTCTTCTCTGAACCATCACTCTTTTCATGAATTCTAAAGTAGAACTAATTTTTTTAAGAAAGCTACAGTATTATTATAATGGATATAAACGCTGTATTAGTGTACATTTACCTTTTAAACATAGTCATTACACCACATGATGGCATCCTAAATCAGTTTCTTATAAGTGCAACTTTGAAGTAAAAAAGTTAGGCTTTACAGATATGAAAATGATATTCCTGTACTTCAAAAATCTAAATGAGAAACATTATTTATGAGCTTCAATTCAGTAAAATTATCTACAGCTTCTTGGCTCAGACCCTAATATGAAAAGGTTACAACTGTTTTTATGGGGAAAGAACCTGCCTTCATGACCATTCTAAATTGTTTAAGAGCTTAGATAGTGTACAAGTAAATTTAATACACAAAACTTTCAGCATATAAACTTGAAAATCATCCAGAAATATGACTATTGTTCCAAAATAATAAAATACGACTATCAAAGTAACTAGATATTCCAATAATATTTGTGAAATTTTTGTTGTAGTTTTGTGATTTGAATACATTTTTCCTAAAATAAAAATCATAGGATTAAATGACATATAACTATTTCTAACTAGAAAACCAGGACGTAGGGACAACCCCTTCTGTGCCTGAAATTGTTCTTTAAAGTTCTGTTATTTCCGTGTCAGTATTATAGCTTGGCAGTTCTTCCCTAGCAAAAGGAGCTGTGTTGTTTCTTTACTTAACAAATACTTATTTTCTCCAACTGACATTTAATAGTAGAATCATTACTCTTCAAAAAGGCCAAATCACATTCATCTAGGTTCTAGTAAATATGAACATTACAAATGTGGCAGTAAGTTAATTTTATTCTTTTCTTTTATTCTCAGAGTATATCAGCCATATGTGTATTTCTTCTCTGCAGTCAAATAAAAGAGTATTCAATTTTATATTGCATTTACTATTGTAATGGTTTTACATATATATATAAATATAATTGCTTCACCTACATTTTTTGATTGGGAAATAATAATTTTCATGTCTGTAGAGCCTTGTTTTTATTTCAACATTTCTTTCCCACAAAGTAGGACATTTCAGCTACATGTGATATTTTATTTAATCAACATGTACATTTCCATTTTGTTCTTTCTGCCAAGTGACATAGTCCCTGAAATCTGATTATTATTTTAGAATGGATCTGCAGTTATACTTCCTTATTGCACATTAGAATTACCTGGGAGAATTTTTGCAAATCTTGATGTCAAGGCCCAGTCAAATCAGGTGTTCTTGAAGTAGAATCCAGCCATTGTTATTTTTTAAAATCCCTTAGGTTATTTTGGTATGCATTCACGTTTAGAAACAATGAATAAATGAAAAGATAAATTTGACATACCAACTTATTTTTGTTATTATTATTATTATTTTGATGGGGTGTTACTTGTCTTGCCTAGGCTGACCTTAAAATCCTGATATAAAGTGTCCTCCTGCCTCAGCCTCACAAGTGTCTGAGACTAAGGATGTGTCAATACACCCAGTTTAAATTGTTATTTAATTATACAAATCTATATAATTTGACATGCTTGTAACATGTTCTTTAGCTATGTACCCAGCCATGAGATAGCTGTTTCATATAGTTGATCTATTTTCAGATTCTTGATGAATCTCCTGTGTTCTCCACATTGATTGTACTTACTTATATTCCAACTAAATGTTTGTGAGAGTTCCTTTTTCTCTATATCCTTGTCAGCTTGTTTGTCTTTTTTATAAATTCATTCTAAGTGAGATAAGATAGTATCTGTGTTAGTCAGCTACCTACTGCTGTGACAAAAGTACCTGAGAAAATCACCTTAAAGGAGAAAAGATTTATTTTGGATCACAGTTTTCAGAGGTTCCAGTAGATGGTCTGAGGGTTCCACTCTTTTGGGACCTTGGGTAGAGCACAGCGCCAGAAGAGACGCACTTGCTTGGATGAAGCTGCTAATGTCACGGCTGCTGGAAAGAGCGAGGAGTGGGGAGGAGCCGAGGAGAGAAAGGATTAATCCATTGAAGGGATTAGAGCCCTCACGATTCAGTCCCTTCTTGAAAACCCCACCTGTGCATGGTGCTTCCCTGGCGACAAGCCTTCACGCTTTAGCCTTTGGACACATCCAGATCCAGATGATAGCACTATCTCACTGTGGTTTTGGCTTGGATTTCCCTGATGAAAAATGAAATTGTTTGTTTTTTTCATAAATTTATTGTCTGTTTGAATTTCTTGTTTTGAGTAATGTCTATTCAAAACTTTTGCACATTTTTAATTGCACTTCCTTTTGTTATTTAATTTTTAAATTTTCCTACATATTCTAGATATTAATCCTGTATCAGATGAAAAATTTGCAATTTTCTCATTTTATACATTGTATCCTTAGTTTAGGAATTGTTTCTTTTGCTGTACAGAAGCTCTTTAGTTGGATATAATTTGACTTGTCTATTTTTGCTTTTGTTTCTTATGCTTTGGGGGGGTCATATTAAAAAAATCTTTGCTTATATCTTGAAGAAGTGGTCTCTTTGTGCTTTCTTCTAATAATTTCAGAGTTTCAGGTCTTGCGTTCGTGTCTTTGATCCACTTTGAGTTTCTTTTGCACAAGATGGGAGACAGGACAAATTTTAATCTTCTGCATATGAATATGCAGTTTTCCCAGCACAATTTATTGAAGACGCTATCCCTTCTCCAACATAGGCTTTTGGAACCTTTGTTGATAATCTGTTGGCTGTAAATGAATTGGGTTGTTTCTGGGCACTCAGTTCTATCCCATCGGTCTGTGCCTCTGTTTGTTTGCCAACACCGTGGTGCTGGGATTAATACAGCTTTTTAGTACATTTCAAAGTCAGGCAGTGTGATACCTCCAGTTTTTTCTTTTTGTTCAAGATTTCTGTAGCAATTTGGGGTGTTTTGTGCTTCCTATGAATTTTAGGCGTTTTTTATATATTTTGGTGAAGAATGAAACTGATGTTTTGAGGAGGATTGCATTGAGTCTGTGAACTTCTTTGGGTCACATGGACAAGACCTAGTTTAAACTGCAAATCTTTTTTTATTTTTGCCATGACCTTCTTAAATTGCTTCATTTTTCAAAGTTTCAATTTATATTGTATATTTTGTGTATGAAAATATATGTAATATAAATGTTATTCAATTTAATTAAAATAATAAATACAGAAAAAATAAGTACCTATAGGCCTATCATATAACTTTAAAGTAAAAATCACAATATGTTCTCCTTATCCACAATCCCACCTTTGTGCCGCCCTTGTAGTTAACCTGAATTTTTGTCTTTCTTTAACTTGTTTTTATCATTCATGTATGTCCATCCGTGAATACTGTGATATCTTGTTTAGTTTGATTTTATGCTACATAAAAATACTCTTTACAATATAGAGTGCTCAGGATTTGTTCCTTTCCTTGTTCAATTTATATTATGTCTCAGACATGCCTCTATGTTTTATAGAGTTATGGTAATTCATTATTTTCATGGAGGTATAATATTTCATTTTGAGAATATGTCATAATGTAATTTTTCAATGCCGTGTCAGTAAATATTTTAATTTTTGTTACTGAATATGAAGCTGATATGAATATTTTAATACAAACTTCTGGTATTCATACAGTACTGTTTTTCTAGGATTTATCTAGTAATGGAATTTCTTGGTTACAGGACATGTGCATGTGTAATGTTACAGATAACAGTGTTTCCTTTTCTGCCCCATAAATGGTATATTGGCTTATATTTTCCTTTTACCTTCTTCCTTTTTCCTTTTTCAGCGCTGGGGCTTGAACCCAGGGCCTCACACATGTTAGGCAAGAGTGCTGCCACTGCGCCATAACACTGGCACTTTGACTAATATTTTCTTTAGAACTTGTAAGACTTCATATTTTTCTACATCCTTGACAAAATGAAATAGAGCCAGCATTTTGTTTTGTCAATATATTCCAGTGGATAACCAAAAATAATTTACCATAGTGATTCTTAATTGATTTAATTTTTTCCATATCTTTACATCCCAATTGCTTAACTTGAAATGTTTATGTTGTCATTTGCCCATTTTTCTTTTGGCTTATTCATCTTATCAATCGAATCACAGCTTGGCTTTTCACATTTTCTATGTTGTTTTATGAGGAACATAGGATAAATGCTTCAGTATATTGAAATGGCAAGGATTTTCTGGACAAAAAGCATAGGAATAAAAACAAAAATAGACAAATGGGATTTTACCAAGTTGAAAATCTTCTGCCTAGCAAACAATGAAGAGTACAGTGATAACCTACAAGATGAAAAAAAAAAATTACAATTCCTATAATTCAAAGTGTTGATATTCAGAACATATATGGAATCCGAAAAACTCAGTAGCAAATAACCCAATTTATAAAATGATAATAACCCTTAATAGACACATTTCAAAAGAAAACATACAAATGTCTTACGAAAGGTATATGGAAATATGCTCGACATCACTAACCATTGTGGGAATGCAAACTGAAATGACGCTGAAATATCTCTTCACCTCAGTAAAAATGGATACAGTTAAAAAAGACTGAAGATGACGTGTTGGTTAGGATGTGGAGAAAGTGGAACCTTCGGACACTGCTGGTGGGAAAATAAATTGGTACAGTCACTATGGAAAACAGTATGGAAGTTTATCTACAAATTAAAAACAGAACTAGCGATTGATCCAGCAATGCCACTACTTGGTATTTGACCAGAGGAAATGATGTCGGTGTGTTGAAGAGACATCTGAGCTCTCATATTCATTGCAGCACTATTCACAAAAGTCAACCTAAGTGCCCATATGCTAATGAATGGATAAATAAAATATGATATGTATATACCATGGAATACTGTTCAGCCATAAAATGAATGAAATCCTATCAGTTGTAAAACTATGGATGGAACTGGAGTTCATTTGTTAAGTGAAATATGCCAGGCAGAGAAAAACAAGTACCACATGATCTCATTAATTGTGGAATCTGAAAAACTTGACCTCATAGAAGCCAGAAGTTGAATAGTTTAGTTGAGGGTGGGGAGAGAAGGAGAGTGGGATGGGAAGGTTTGATCAATTGTTACTAACACAGTAGGGAAAGAAAAAGAAGACCTGGCATGGAATTTCATGGTAGAATGGCTATAAATTCCAAAAAGGTAGAGGAAAGGATATTTCATTTTTACCATAAAGAAATGATAGGGCTGGGGATTTAGCTTAGTGGTTTATAAAGTGCTTGCCTTACAAGCACAAGGCCCTGAGTTTAATCCCCGGCACCAAAAAAAAAAAAAAATAATAATAATAATAATAGTTTAACTTGATTTGTACATTACAAATAAAAAGATCATAGTTTACTACATTGATGTGTACAATTTTTGTGATTTTATGTACCATCTAATACATATTTAATTAAAATTAGTGAAATAAATATCATGATATTTATAAATAATTTTTGGAAATTAACTTCTCTATGAAGCTCAATTTCTCTCTCTATTTGCATGATACAAGCTTTCATTTAATTATGAATTTCAAAACATTTAAAAAATTTCCTCCATAAACATTAGCTCATTTTTTTTGGTTTATTTCTAGTGTTTTGTTTGGCATTTTGCTTTATTTTTTTTTTTTTGTTTCCTTCTTTTAAAATAAATTTTCATTATGGAAGAATGTAAACTTTGTAGAAAAGTGGAGAGTATATTATACTTGACTCTGTTTTATACAACGTGTAGATTCGACCTTCATCAGTTATGGAAATCTTGTTTTATGTATCCTACAACCCATTTTCTCTCAACAACTCAAATTATTTTAAGCTAAGTCCATCACATTGCATACATTTATTTAGAAGTTATAAATGGTGGATGAAAAGTTTTTTTGGGAAATATTATATTTCTTAAAACTTGAAAATGTATCCACGTGAAGACATTTTGTCATAATTATGTTATTAAGTTATGGATTTTTAAGCATCTGCCATGATGATACCTCTTCAAACAGTATGTGTTCTTTGTGAAATTTGTGCTAATGAATTTTTCTCTTCCTTTCTATCCTTAGAACTTATTTTCCTTGAATCACAGTATGTTTGTTACTCTACTAAACTGTAATAGAAGCAGTATTAATATCCCAGATTTTAAGGGATGTTTTGAATAATTCACCATAAAAATGTATATGTTGAAAGTTTTAGTATATATGATTCATCAGAAATAAAACAACCTTTGATTTTCAATTAATAATGACTGCTTACCATGATTTCATTTTGTCAAATTCTTTTACCCAATATCGAGAAATACTTTTTATCAACTTATTCTTTACATAATATTAAACTACGCTGATAGTCTAGAATATCTCCAAATTTGTTATGATGTTCTATTTTTATAAAGATTCTTATTTTCACTTTGCATATATTTCATAAAGGAGTTTTGAATTTATATGCATGTATGAGATTGGCCTATAATCTTTCTTTCTTTTAGAAATTGTATCTGTATTTATTATCCAAGTTGTTCCATTTATTACAGTCTTAAGGCTTTTGTACAATATTGGAATAATCTGTTCTTTTCAAGTTTGTTGGATAATGTCTGTAAAATTTTATTGGCTTGTTTTTACTTGAGAGTATTGTAAACTTCTCCTTTCCATTTCTAAAAATAATTTGTCCATTTGGTTGAGGTTTTTTCTCCCTTTTTTTTTCTTTTCCCTTCCTTCCCTTCTCCTTACCCTCTCCCATTTGAGCATTTTCTTCCTACTTCCCAATATCTATTATCCATTTTGGTTCTTATTTGCTTTCAGTTTCTCACACAAGAGAAAAATGTGACATTTAAACACATGAGTCTGATGTATTTCACTTAAGAGTATGGTCTCAGGTGCATCCATTTTATTAGAAATGTCCAAGTTTATCCTTCTCTATAGCACAGTAGTATTCAACTCTATATAAAAACCACACCTTATTTATCCATTTATGCACTGATGGGCATTTGGTCTCTTTCCAAGATTTAGCTATTACAAATTGTGCTGCAATACACATGGATGTACATATATCACTGTGGTATGAGGTTTTTAACCCTTTTGGGAAGATAGCCTGAAGTGGAATAACTGGGTCAAATGGAACTTTTAGTTTTAGTTTTCTGAGGAATTTCCACACTGATTTCCATATTGGTCATACCAATTTACAGTCCCACTAACAGTTCAGAAGGGTTCTTTTTCCCCCACAGCCTCATCAGCATTCATTACTAGTTGATTTCTTGATGATAGCCATTCTTTCTGGAGTGAGATAGAATCTCAGTGTTGTTGTAATTTTCATTTTTCAGATGACTAGTGACACTGAACATTTTTTCATCTATTTATTTGCTGTTTGTACTTCTTCATCTGGGAACTGTCTATTTATTTCAGATGCCCATTTTTAATTTTGGGGAGATCTGAGTTTTTTGAGTTCTTTATATTGTCCTGCTATTAGTCCTTTGTCTAAGGGATAGCTGGTAAAGTTTTTCCCATTGTGTGTGTTGTTTCTTCACTCTGTTGGTGGTTTCTTTTGCTTTGCAAAAGCTTTTTAATATGATGAGATGCCAGTTGTTGATTCTTGTAGTATTTCCTGTATGATTGGGGTTTTGTTGATAAAGTTTTTGCCATTTTTGTTTTGTCTTCAAGAGTTCTACCAATTCTATCTTCCAGCAGATTTAGTGTTTCTATTTTAATATTTAGATCTTAGATCCATTTTCATTTTAGTTCAGCACATGGTGAGAGACCTGGGTCTAGGTTTAATCTTCAGCATGTGGAAACCCAGTTTTCCTAGCACCGTGTGTTAAGGAGGCTGTCTTTCTTCCAGTGAAGGTGTTTGGCTCCTTTGTCAAGCATAAGATGGCTAAATGTGTTTGGAGTTGTTTCTGCATCTTCTGTTTAATCGATACTCAGCTTTCGTTTTTTTCCCCCCAATACTATGCTATTTTTATCACACTAGCTTCATAGTATAATTTCAAGTCAGGGATTGTGATTCTCTTTGACTTGCCTCTGTTACCCAGAATTGCTTTTACTATTCTTGGTCTCTTCTGGTTTCAAATGAATTTTAGGATTGTTTTCTCTAATTCTGTGAGGTATGTTATTGGTATTTTGATTGGGATTGCATTAAATCTGTATAAATGATTTGGAAGTATGGCCATTTTGAATATATAGAATGAGGGATATCTTCATTTTCTGAGATCTTCAATCTCCTCTTTCATATTATTGTAGTTTTCAATGTAAAGGTCTTTTGCTTCCTTTGTTATATTGATTCCTAAGTATTTCCTTTTTCTTGATGCTATTGTGAAAAGTGCTTTTTCCTCACTTTTTCTCTCCATGAGCAACTTAAAAATAGAAAGGGTTCATGAAAAATCAATCCAACAGCTGCTAGTACAAAACATAAGATTGATCAAAATCAGTGAGAAATCAGGAGCTAACACAAAGGACTAAGAAAACTGTTTAGAGAAATAATGATAGAAAACTTTTCAAGCATGGAAAAAGAATTTCACGTACACATAAGCGATGCATACAGCATTTCAATTAGCCATTATAGGAAAAAAATCTACGTCAAGGTATATAATATTCAAGATTCCAGAAATTCAACAGAAGACTAGAATATTGGAAGCTGTTAGAAGAAAGAAACAAATCACCTATAAAGGAAAGCCTATCAGAATCACAGCAGACTTCTCAACAGAAACCCTCAAGTAAAGGAGAAATTGAAGTGAAATATTTCAAGCTCTAAAAGAAGACAACCTCCAATCCAGATTGATGTACCCTGCAAACTATCTTTCCAAATTGATAGAGAAGTAAGGTATTTCCATGATAAAGAACACAAGAAGAAATTCAGGGCCACTAAACCAGCACCCCCAAAATTTCTGAAGGATATTCTTGAAAGAGACAATGAAGAATACAATTCCATGAACCCCAATAGAATGAATCCACCAGGCAAGGCAGGCAATTAAACAGAGTGGAAAGAAAGGGAACCAACATCAGGAGAATAATATGACAAGGATAAGTCAATATACATCCATTATAACCATCAAGTAAATGGTCTCAACTCACCAATCAAAATAAACAGACTGACAGAATGGATCAAGAAACATGATCCAACAATATGCTACATAAAAGAAACATATTTAACTCAAAAGGAGATGGGTAGACAAAAAGCTGAGAATGGAAAACAACACTCCATGCATCAGAAACCCAGAAAAAAGCAGGCATAGCTCTTCTATTTGCAGAAAAAAATGAATTTCAAACCAAGATTTATGAAGAGAGACAAAGAAGGTCACTACATACTTGTTAAGTGAACACTCTGAGGGAAGAGATAACAATCATAAATATATACACACTAAGTATCAGTGCACCCAACTATATAAAACAAATGATAATGGGCATGAAAAATCAAATAAGCACTAATACAATTGTAATTGGAGACCTCAATACCCCATTGTCACAAATAGACAGATCAACTAGGCAAAAAATCAACAAAGATGTATCAGAGCTGAACCAAACCTTTGAACAAATGGACTTAGTAGATGTCTACAGAGTGTTCCACTCCACAACAACAGAATACATATTCTTAGCTGCACACAGAATGTTCTCCAAAATAGACCACTTACTAGCTCATAGAACATGCTTAAGTAAATGAAAAAGAATTGAAATCATCCCATGCATTGAAATTGGAAATTAATGGCAAAAGAAACCACAAAAACTGCATAAACCTTTGGAAATTAAATAACACCCTCCTGAACAACCAATGGGTCATAAATGAAATTGAAGCAGAAATTAGTTTCTACAGTGAAAATGCCAATACAACATACCACAACTTATGAGACACAATGATAGCAATTCTAAGAGGGAAATTTTTAGGAGTGAATTCCCACATCAGAAAAACAGGGAGAGCTCAAATAAATAACCTAATGTTGAATTTCAAAGTTCTAGATAAGGAAAAGCAAGTTAAAACCAAGGTACATATGAGGGAGGAAATTATAAAGATCGGAGCAGAAATTAATGAAATAGAGACTAAGAAAACAATACAAAGAATCAATGAATCAGAATTGGTTCTTTGAAAGATTAAATAAAATACAGAAACCCTCATAAAACCTTACCAAAAAAGGGAAAGAAAAGATGCAAACCCATGCAATTAGGAATGAAAAAGGTGAAATCATAACAGATCCTGCAGAAATCCGGATCATCAATACCTGCATGGAGAACCTCTACTCTAGTAACATAGAAAGTGCAGAAGAAATGGACAGAATCCTACATACATATGAATTACCAAAGTTGCATCAAGATGATATAAAAATTCTAAATAACCCAATATTGGTCAATGAAATTGAAGATGTAATTAAAAAAAAAATACCAACAAAAAAAAAGCCCAGATCCTGATGGAGTCACTGCTGAATTCTACGAGAAATTTAGAGAAGATCTAATACCACTACTCCTCATTGCTGAAAGCAAGCATTATCCTGATACCAAAGACAGAGAAGACTACAACCAAAAAAGAGAACTACTGGCCACTCTGCTTAATGAACATAGATGCAAAAATCTTCAGTATGGTACTGGCAAACACAATGCAGAGGATCATCTAGAAGATTATACATTGTGGCCAAGTAGGATTTACCTGAGGGATGCAGGGGTGGTTCAACATATACAAATCAACAAATGTTGATTAATCACTTTAAGAGAACCAAGGACAAAAACAAAAAAACCCCACAGGATCATCTCAATAGATGCAGAAAAAGCACTTAACACAGTCCAACACCCATTCATTAAAAAACCCTACAGAAAATTGGAATAGAAGGTCTTTATCTCAATCTGATAAAAGCCATCCATGACAACCCAACAGCCAACATCTTATTAAATGGACAAAACTGAAAGCTTTCACTGCCAAATCAGGAACAAGACAAAGATGCCCACTATCACCACTCCTATTCAATATAGTTCTGGAAACATTAGCCAGAGCAATTAGACAAGAGAGCGAAATAAAATACATAAGAATAGAAAAGGAAGAAATTAAATTATCATTATTTTCAGATGATATGATAGTATACATAGATGAATCCCAAAAATTCCGCCAAAAAACTTCTAGATTTAATAAACAAATTCAATAGTATAGCTGGATAAAAAGCTAGCATTCAAAACTTAACAACATTCCTGTGCACAAATAACATTTGGTTGTTTGAAACTACAGTGTATTTGTACATAATGGTGAGAATAAGCTTTATAATTTTAAACTGTATTACTTTTTTCTTTCTTAATATTGTTTACTTTTTCTACATATCATTTTTTTACCTTTAGCGGTCTCACCAAAATAATGTTTATCTTTTCAAAATTTTATTTTCTAATTAATTTATGCTCTCATTTATAACCTCCTATCTTGGATTAAAAGACAATTTTAAAAATAAGAAAAGTAATTCACTTACCAAAGCATCTTTCAAAATTGCTCAATTCAGTACTTTTTATATTAACAAAGCTGTGTGATCATCGCTGCTAATTGCAGAATACTTTGCTAAATCTTAAATGAAATATTTTATCCATTAGTAGGCACTCCCCATTTTTCTCTTCCTCTATTCCCTGGAAACCAGTTATTTATTTTCCTTCTGTGTAGATTTTCCTATTCTGGATATTTCATACAATTATAATCACACAGTATTAGGCCGTGTGTGTCTATATTCTTTTACTTAGCATGTTGTTAATGTTCATATACAGTTATGATATACCAGGACCATTTTCTCAAGTGACTGGACAATATTCAATTGTGTGGATAGACTACTTTTGTTTATCGATTCTTCAGTTGATAAGCATTTGGGGCATTTCCACTTTAGAGCTATTTTGAATGATGCTGGTATGAACATTTGAACATGAGATTTTTGTGGCCATGTATTTCCATTTCCCTGAGTATCTTAGGAAACCTGGGTCACATGGTAACTCTCTATTTCACATTCTGAGGGACTGTTAAAGTATTTTAGATAAGCTGTATCATTATATATACTCAACAATAGAAAATTCCAATTTTCTGCATATGTTTTATAGCTTGTCTTTTTCATTAGAGTCAACCTAGATATGAAAGTTACCATATTGTATTTTGTATGTATATTTTTAATGACAAACAATGCTGAAAATTATGTTTGTATTGTCTATTTGTGTACCTTCTTTGAACAAATATGTATTCAAATCTTTTGCCCACTTTTTAATGGACTATCTGGTTATTATTGTGCAGCTATAGAACCTCTTTGTGTACTCTGGGTATACATTCATTATCAGGTATGTAATTTGTAAATGTTTTCTCCCAGTTGTGTATATTTTCAGTTTTTGGTACTTCACATTTAAAACTAAAAAGTTTTTCATTTTGATGAAATGTGATTTACTTATCTTTTTTATTTTGATTGTGCTTTGGGTGGCATATCTAAGAAAATGTTGCCTACTTCACAGTAATCAAGATTTACAGATATTTTTCTTCTAAGAGTTTTCTTCTATGCATTTACCTTTTACATTAAAGTCTTTGACTCAGAACAGTTAGTTTCTTTTTGTGGTGTGAGGTAAAAGTAGGTCCTTTATTTTGTATGTGAATATTATGTTATTCCAGTAGTTCAATATTCTATTTATTAAAAAGACTATTGTTTGCCACCTTGAACTACCTTGATAAACTTGTTGAAAATCAGTTTCTCATAAATGGATGGGATATTACTGTACTTGAATTCTATTCTATTGATTTATATGTTTTATATTTATACCATCACCACAGTTTGAATCTGAGAAGTGTGGAGTCTCCTAATTTTGCTATTCTTTTTCAAAACTGTTTTAACTTGTTTTCTTCCAGTACATTTACATATATGATGATCAAATTGTCAATTTCTGCAAAGAAATAATATACTTGACTTTTAGTAGTATTTTTTTCAATACTTCTAAATTGTATGTTAATTCCATTTGCCTTTCCTTACTTATATCATTTAGGCTTATCATTAATTAAAGATTATTTTAGATGTTTCAAAAAATGTCCTAGATGGTATTAAGACTATATTATAATCTGGACACTGATTGTCAGATTGAAACTCATTGGAAATATTTGCTCTGTTTTATGGATTTGGCATACTCTTCTAGTGGTTTATTATACTTTCTATGGTATTAAGTTTTGTTTTGATTTAGGATTCTTTGACTCAAATATGTAATAATTCTTGGTATGGTTATTTGCTTGGAATTTAAAAGTTTATTTTGGGCTCTCTATGATCTTAGGTCTGTGTAGTACTACTTGCTTCTTTTTGTTTTAGGGAAAAGAATGGGAAGTGTTACCAGCTGTTGTCACCAAATTAGAGTTACTCTTCTTATCTGTTTAGATGCTGACTTGTATCACCTTTCACCAGAGCATTGGGGCACAGTCACAGCTTTCTAAACCAAGTTCTAGTCCTTACCGGTTCCACAGCTCGACAGTACATGTCGGTGTGAAGAAAGATCAAAGCATTTAGACTGAGAGCTCACTCACATGGTCGCTTCGAAGTCTACTTCTCATACACATGGGCTTCAGTGCTACTTCTCTCTTCTGAAAAAGTATCCTCTTGTGATTTAGGATTGTGCTTTTCAGCAGTAATCTGCCAACATGTTTCTGTGGTTCAGAGAGTGGACAAAATAGAGCACATGATAAATATCTGACAACACCACCTCTTGTTTTCCGGCTTTAACATCACATAATTGTTTCTCTGGGGAGATGTGTTATATTTTTCAGAGATTTGACAAAAAAAGAGAAAGGAGAGAGTTTTACCGACATAACCGAGTAGCCAACATCTTCAATTTAAATATAAAATATATAGATCAGGGCTGTGGATTTATGCTAGTGGCCAAGCACTTGCCTGCTATGTGTGAGGTCCTGGGTTCAATCCCCTTCACATGCACACAAAAATCTATAGACTAAAATCAAGTCTTTCTTGAAATATATTCAGCTTTTCATCAGTATGTCTGGGAATGGATATTTGATTTTCTGACACCTCTTGTTTCCCCCTATATTATATTTGCCATTTTAATGAAATAGTAATTCAAAAAGTAATTTGATAGTCCACCTATACCACAGTGTAATTTAGTGTTGAAAAGCTTACATTATAAATAAAATTAGAAAGTTTTGATATATTTCTAGAAACAGAAAAATACACATTCAAAGCAATATTTGAAATCACATAAAGAGTACATAATTTTGCATAGAAATACAAGGGCTAACATTGTTAATATTACTTCAGTTGATTATCATGTGACAAGTTTAAAAGATGTCTTTATCAAATAATCATGAGTTATTCATAAATAATAAAATTAACAAACAGCATATTAACAAGATACATATGACACAATTATACATAATAAACTTTTGAAGTATAAAACATGTATTAATCAATGAATAATTATTTAGATTCAAAATAAGCTTTTCATTCACTTGCCAATACTTGCTAGTTTTCAATACTGGAAAGAAAAAAACTTTTTAGTGTATATTCTCTTCAGAAATAAATTGATATTTATTATTATTATACAAAAGCAAGTAGATATTGGATACTGATTTTGATTGTGCCTTGTTGGATGATGAAAGGAATAGTTAAGATTTTCGTTCCATTTCTCATCTTTGTGGTATAAATTAAAACTTCTTTGAAAGATCTCTGCCATTTTTCATCTTACACCAGATTCTAGAGAACCAATCCAAGCACTGTCCCCACCAATTTCAAAGGAAATGAGTAAGAAAAGATTCCGATTGCAAGACAGGTACAACAGGCCCAAGAAAATAATAAGAATATAGCAGACACTTCTTTCTTGCATTTTCTTAACAAAATAATAAAAAAAATTCAAATATTGTGCTTACATATGATCAATATCTTAATTTCCTAATGATCCTCATTATCATTATCTCTTTCTAACTTAGTGAAGAAATCTCTCAGTTCTTCCCCTACTATGATGAATTGCTCAAAAATTAGCATTTTTATATAAATAAGGAAAAGGAATACTGTTGGACTGTTCTAGTAAGCCACATATAAAAATTTATAATAATTCTTTCTTTAGTATCTCAAAATCATCTCTTTTGTGGAGAATATAGAGGTTTTTCTTTTCCTGTGTTGTAATTTATAAGGAACACTGAAGTGAACTCCTACCAGCAGAAAAATGTAAAACATTAAATATGTTGTTGAATTTTGATAACCATTTAATATATACCTAATACACATGGATGTGAATGGGAGTGAATCTTCAGACAGAACAAAACACTGAATTTACTGGACTTAAGGGAAGTATACTTGGTTAGCAGTAGAACGGTCATAGTATTCTTACCACACGCTGGTGCAATTATATTTTGAAAATGATACAGTCACTGAATAACCACTATGAAACAGAGACTACTAAGTAATGAGAAGATTATTAAATAGACAAGTACATATACAAGAATCCAAACTGTCTGCTGATAGTAGAATCAATGAGTTGTAATAAGGTTATTAAATAGTATGAAAGCAAACAGAACATGATTGTATGCAAAATAATATTGACCTTAAGAACCAAGATATAAAAGATCGTGTGCCTTATAATGCCACTTACATAAATTTTTAGAAGTCACAACCCATCTATAGGATTATAAGGCAGGAAAGAGATTATAGGCATATAGGGAAAGTTTAGTGACTGGAAATAAAGGGCTGTATACTATTTTGGTAATTTTTTTTATATAGATGTCATTTAATAAAATGTATTCACTTTGTGATAATCCAAATTATATTGTGTGTTAATGTCTATATATCCATGTTATAATTTAATTGGGTGCATGTGAGAAAATTTTTCTAGAGTAAATTGTCAAAATAAAACATTTTCCTTCCTCTGTACAGGTTGCTGGTAGAAAAAAAAATCAGTCTAGTTAGTAGCCCAGATCTTAAAATCATTACTTATGAGTTCTGTTTAGATATTTAAGGAGAAAAGTCTAGTCACAAAGCCATTCGGCTTGGCCGTAGTGTATTGGAACAGGCCTGTAACTTTATGGAATTTCTAGTTATATTGTGGTCATGTAGACTTAACCGTAAACTCATTGACAATGTAAATCCTAACCAACAGAAGTCCAATCCGTGGTTTTTCACTGTCTTATTCTTAACCCACAAAGAGAAAAAAAAAATCAATATCTCCATCTGCTCTCAATAAAAAATAATTCTACTCTGTCTATAATAATCCATAGACAAAAAATTGCTTAGAATTTCATTAGCTACCTGAAATGTAATTACAGCAGTGGTCCAACACAAACAAGGCAAATTTTAGCACCTTAATCGCTCAGTAGACTCAAAACACTCCCTTATGATATTAAGATCATGAAAACTGTGTTCTTTTTACTGCATATGAAGTCTTTCAACATGAAAGACTTCACAATGAATTTTCATAGTTTCTTATTCTAGCTTCCACTTCAAATTTAACTCTCTAAATCTTATTATGTATAATTTGCTCTGTGTCTCTTTCTATATATACACTGAAAAATGTGGTGGAGAATTCAAATAAATTTCTGAATAATCTGAGCCAAAAAAATGGCCTTGATTGCCTAGATATTTCAGATGGAGTTGTGTTTCTTTTAGAGCTGTAAAGACAATTACTGCACATCTCTATTTTATGTGCATAGGCAAATATTTAGTATTCAGAGCGTGGAAAAATGCTGAAGAGAGTGATTTTTAAATGAAAGGAAGAAATCTATTTTGCAGTAGAGTAAAAATTTAAATTTATGGTTATTATTTTGGCTTAAAGTTAGAAAACTTTTTCTTTTTAATATTTCATTAACATCTTAGTGATCAGATTGATTTCCACAGTATATAAATTAAAGTGGAAACCATATACAGCAAAACTGGGTCGATGTTGATAGTTAACACAGGAAAAATTCATAGCATGAGATGCAGTTAGCTTCGCTGTGAATACATAAGAATAAAAGATGTAGAGTTTGCCAGGAGATTCTCTGGCTGAGACATCACGTGGTAATGCTATTCAGAATATAGTAATGAATGCCTTTCCACTATAATAACACCTATTCTAATCCTCCGATTCTAAACTCAACATAAATATAAAGGATATTAAGAATATATTTGAGATGTCAATGAAATAAAATGTTGTCACAGGATAATGGTCTCCTGCTGCTTCATAAAATACCATGCCAAAGGCAAGACTTACATTTTCAGAGTAGAAAACATTAATCCCATGACAGTGTTTTATTGCAGTGATTGCATTTCTATTATACAAAATGAGCATGTAGATTTAATCAATTCTTTGATGAATGTTCATGTAGTAAATTGACAATAGTTTATCATCATTATGAAATTGTTGTCTTTTTGTAAGGGGTTTATCAAAGAAAATACAGATATTTTAGGAAACTGAATGGAGGGGATTTGGAGGAGTAGTGATTTCTGAATAGATGGAGGTTGGTTTCTCCTAAAAGACTGTGAGGTAATACAACAGTCAAGGGACAGTATGATTGACATCCTCACAATGGTTTGTGTAGTATTTTTGTTAATATTATAGTTCCACATTTCAACTTTCTGACAGGCAAAACATGATAGTTAAATATAATTACTTGAGCAAACACTACAATGACACAAAGAAGTTGATCTCGGAATGTTTTACGAAGGCATTTACAAAACAGCATTAGTCCTTGGAATGATGATTGATGAATAATGCTTGATGGCGTCAAACAAGAACATTCTTCCCTATTTTGAAGTACTACTATAATACAACAAAGATCCGTTGTAAAAGATAGCTTGGGGATTCTTATGGAGGCTCAGCCATCTAAGTCAAACCAAGTATTGTTCCCAGTGGAAAATGCAAACCATTGCTTTCTTTCTCCCATAGAAAATCTATTAATGCCAAAATAGTGAGATATATTCCGTAAATGTGTTAGACTGCTATGTTTTAGTTTGAAATACAGGTTCTTTAACATCCAAACTAGTCCTCAGGTTTGTCTTGAGAATCTTTTCTAATTTTTAAAATGGAGTTCAACCTGTACAGCTGCCTTATTATCCCAAAGGTAGTATATGATTTCACATACCCCTTTTCACATTTGTTGACTGTCTTAAGTGAATTTCGTATTTCTCATGACCATCTTTCTTATCTTCTATTTGTTGTGCTATAAAGCCATCTAAAAATAAAAGCTCATTCTTCGAAATATGAAAAAAGTTATTTTCTTAATGGAAAAGCTATTATTTTTCATAAAAATGCAAATCATCAAGCACTTATATCCCTTGGGCCATTCAAGAAAAAAATCAGACTGGTCCAAAGTGCAATAAGCAGGGCATCTGGACAATGCCGGCAGATTCAAACTACTGCTTGTCATCACAATGTTCATTACCATGACTATTCAGGCACATCACTGTCACCTCGAGTCTCTGTATGAGAAGATGGTCTGAAGTCATTACAGCAACATTTTTCTCTGTTGATTATAAATCCTTTTGTTTGGAGTTTTCATTATGAACTGCATTTTTCATGGGTACATACTATATTAGTTTGCTAAGGCTTCCATACCAAAATAGCACACACTGAGGGGCTTAAACAAGGGAATATTGTTCCCTCCTGGTTCCAGAAGCTGAAAGTCCTAGTTCAAGGTGTTGGCAGGTTTGGTTTCTCCTGACAGCCCTCTCCTGTCTTGCAAGATGGCTACCTTCACACTGTGCCCTCCAAATATCCTTCCCTGTCTGTACTTGAATCCTTGTTTTGTGTTTGTGTCAAATTTCTTTTTCTGTAGAACCCTGGACAAGTTGGATTAAAACTCACCTAGATGACCTCATTTACTCTTCCAAGGCCTCATTTCTAAATATGGTCATATTTTAAAATACTGTGATTTAGGGTCTGTACTTAAGAATTTGCAGAGAAAACAATTCACCTCATAGAGACACATACCAGTAAGATTCTGGTTGAATTTTACTTTTATCCAAAAAAATATGAAGCCATCAGTGGTTGCCCAGCACGAGCTTCAAAGTTAATAAGAAAGGCATAATAACATCTGGTCTTAATAAAAACATGCAAATAATTCATTAAAAGTATTCTCTCTCTTTTACTTTTGACTATTCACCACAATTTAAAGTATATCAGTGTTACCTCGATAGAGCATATCTCTTTCTATTGAATTTCTTGTCTTCTAGGCTTTATCTTTCCTACAAAGAATAAATTTCCTATGAAAAGAGATCATGTTGCATATAAACATGTTTCACATAGCACTGTGCCTGTTCCCTCTGTAAGTATTAGGGAAATAGCTAGATGGATGAACAGGTGGATGAAATAGTTTGCAAGTCACCTATCAATGTATGATTGTAATTTAGATACTTTTCACCTGAATATATTGCTGATGAGAAAAACAATTATGACATAAATCACTATTCTTTAATGTATGCAAAAAGCTAGAGTAAAATATATGACCACTAAACAGATTTAAGAAAGGTTTTTCTACATGGCTACCAGCCCAAGTCATTGAGCAGAAAATAGAAAGGAAATAAAATTATACTGTCTTTAAATCCAGGATTTTTGTACATATTTCACCATTAAATATCTTCAGTCTGGGTTTCAGAGGCACGGGAAAAGCTGTGAACATATGACACATACATAGTTCCAAATAGACTGTAAATACTCAGCTTGGGTTGGCAAGCCAGGATTTGTGTTTATATTATTCATTTTCTGTACTATTGTTTTCTGAGTACAAATCTCTCCAAGTGCAAATCTGTGCTCAATCTTCACAGATGTTTCCCCTGTCACAAACACATAGGTGAATCTTGAGTTTTGCAAGAAATTTTAAAAATATACACTTAAGTAAAATATGGGTATTTTAGGAAAATAATAACGTTAACAAGAAATAAGAATGAGAACGTCATTATTATTCACTTCCTAATGGTAACTACTGAAAGCACTTTAAATAAATATACCAACGTTTATGTATACTTAAATATTTGTGTTTGTTAAACCATATAAATGTGGAAATCAGTCTATTTCTGTCTGAGATGCAAGTGGGTCTCCTAATGATGTGCAATAATATCATATACCAGCGCTCCCACAAGCTCAGGTAAGCTGCTACATGAGCCAGGCAGGGCTTCTGAAAGGCAATTTTAAGGTGTAGGCACGATTAACCACCCAACTGCATAAGCAGGTTCTTTTTTGAAGAGCCCATGGGAGAGAACTCCTTTGAAGAGGACTGTTGGAAAGAATCCAGGAAAGAGTCCACTTCATCTCCAGCCAATCAAGAAGGTCGTTTACGAAAACTGGGCTCTGGCCTGTGAGATCACAGTGAGAAGTAGTTCGTTTGAAATACTCAGCCCTTATTGAAATTGGTCAGGCTGAAAGAATACCAGAGTGTTTCACGTGCACGAGGTGTGAGCTATGTCGGAGGGAGAGACATACAGACCTGCATACCCAGAAGCATGATATATGATCTCTTTCCTTGTTTACTTCAGTTTGCTCATACATACTTTTTTCTGCCCTCTTTTTAGCAAGGTGTATATTATAATTGGAAGCACATTCTCACACTCCCATCCATTTCTCTTCTCTCCCTCTTCAAAAGTAATCACTATTCTAAAAACAAACTCTCTATACTTATTTTCAATATAATGTATTGATAAGCTGTATACTTTCTTTGTTCCATGTTTTAACTTTTACTAAATTTTTTCTAACATATCTGTGTACTTGTAACACGTCTTTTTATGTAACATTGTGTTTCTGACATGCACTATTTTTTTTTTTTTGATGTAGTATATTTTAGAGGTACCTTGTAAGTGTTGTCTTGGTACAATGACGTATAAGAAAAACCTCAATCTAGTCTGTTATAAATGGAGAATTAGATAATTACAACTAATTAAAAAAAATTCCAACTGGCATCATAGTGAATGTCCTAGCTCATGTTTCCTGGGGAACATGAAGAAGAGCTTCCCAGGGAGACGTGCCTAGAAGGGGAACCGAGTCACAGCATTCTGCATATACAGCTTTACCAGCTATTTCCAAACTGTCCTTCCAAACAGTGTGTAATCATGAGCAATGGCAAAGAATTCCTGCAAATTCTGATATCTTCCAAAACTTAGTTGAAAGGAATTTAAGCATCTTTACCAGCCGAGAAATGGTGTCCCTCTGTTGTTTTGATTTGTATTCCCTTAGGATTCCTGTGATTGTGACTCTTAATGAGCTGACTGGCTATTTCAAGTCCACTTGAGTGAATACCTGACTATATCCTGTTCTTTTGTCCACTGTGCTGGCTTTTTTCTCATTAATTTGATTTTTTAATTTAAAGGTCTAAATGTGATCTCTAGTTTCTCCCAAAATATATTTTATTTTTATTTTCCTTAGGATTCCTTTTCATGTATGAAAGTTTTTAAGTTTAGTGTTTTCAATTTACAATTTTCTGAGGTATTCTGAGTTTTTGTAACTTGTTAAAAAAAAAATTGTCTCCTATCTTGATATCCTAAAAATATTCTCTGATATTTTCTTAAGAAACCTCCACGGTTTTGATTTTCACACTTTGGTCTTTAACCCATCTGGAATATTTTATTTTTGTGCATAGTATAATGTAGAAGTTTAATTTTATTATTTTTCCATATGGAATCCAAACTATCTTAGCATCACTTTATTAGTCATTTTTTACAACATACTTGTAATACTGTATCTATCATCTACCATATTCATCTAATTTGTTGCCCTGCTCAGTCCCCCTTTTCTCTTTCCATCTCAATACCTCACTGTTTTAGCGATTATAGATTTATAATGAATCTTTGAGTGTGGAAGGGCAAATCCCCTTTTCTAGTTTTCTGTGTATAATATGATTTTAATCTTTTAATTTTAAATATTTTCCTCTTCTATGTTATTATATCTTTTTAATTCTTATTGTTGAGCCTTTCATCTTTTTATATATTTTACGGTCAATTTGTTAAATTGTATAAATAATCTTGTTGGAATTTTGACTTGTAATATAATAAATTTATAGGTACTTGGGAAGAACTATGATCTAACAGTAGCTCTCATTTACATCTTCTTTAAAAAGTCATACTGGAGGAGTTGGGGATTTAGCTCAGTGGTAGAGCACTTGCCTTGCAAAGTGCAAGGCCTTGAGTTCAATCCCCAGCACTCTCCACAGAAAAGTCATACTGGTTATTGCATAACTATACTATTAATTACTGTACATTGACACTAAATGTAGTAAGACTTTTCGACTGTCTGAATAGTCTTGATACTTTGTATATTCACTTGTATGTCTGTGTATTCATCATTTCACCTATAAACATCATTTATATGTTTATTTCTCTTTTTAACTTATGTCTAGACTAGAATTCCAGGTAATCTTATAAATAAACAATGACAATGAGTATCTATTGTTCTCTGAATCAAATGGCGATTCTTCTAGACTCCTACCTCTAAGGGTATTATTTACCTGTGGGTTTTGGACAGGTAAATATTTTCTTCAGTTAGAAAAAAATGTTTCTTTCAAATCACTGTTTGAGGTGCTCTTTAAAATGTGTATGTTCTGGGACTTAATTTATTTTCATTCATCTATAGGGAACATAAATTTTTTTACCCTGTTGCTGTGATCAATCACATGGGTAATATTTAAATGCGCAACTTGCCTTATAGTATTGGTATATATAGTACTTGGTTATGATTTGCTTTTACTTGCACTCCTAGAATACACATTGCACTTCAGAGTTTATGGGTCATCTATAAAATGAGTATTTAAAACTTTTATAACTTTTCTGCAGATTTTATTTTTATTAACATAAAATTTCAATTATAGTTCATTTAATATTTTCTTTTGCTTGCCTTCAGATCTACCTCATTTTTTATTAGTCCATGGTCAACACTGCTTTATGATATGCTTTCATTTTTCATACATTTCTAACCTCCTATTTTTCCCTATGTTTTTGTGATGTTGTATTTTTCAATATGCTTTTTAAAAACACTGTATTGGAGATTTTATTTTATTCTTTTCCCATTCTCCATTTTAGTCTTTTTTGGGGCAATCAAATATGCTTTCTTTTTTATTTGCTTTAAAACAGCAGATTGTCCAAGTGTTATGTAATGGTTTTATGTTTGGTATTTTGAATAATTTTTATATTTACATTTTTGTAGAAGACACTTAAAATTGCAATCAGTAATCATGAACAATAAATAGAGTATTTCCTGCCAAGTAATAAATACTTATTAAATCATGGCTATTTTAATCACCTTTATTCCTTCTATTAGTTCTTTATAAAATATTTAAATTTAATTTTTAAATATTTTCTACCACTTTCTTCCATATATTATTAAAATAATCTGATTCTTTAGATTCAGGATAATGTTATTAATTGTTGAATAATGTTACTTATTTAAGTAATTAACATCCCCATATTGATTTTACAAGCATATTAGTACATTTAAGTTAATTTTAGGTTTTATGAATTTTATTTTTCATAGCATTTCAATCTGATGATGGATTTTGATCCTAGGTGATTCTTTTGCCTTTCTATTTTCCACTTTTTAAAGAAATTCCAAATGCTGGCTTTTCTGCTCTGCAAATTCTGTAGCTACAAAAAAATTTCAAATTTTGTCTGTGGTCTTAACTGCTCATGGTAATGAATTTTTCTTTTATAAACGAAATGAAATGATAAAAATGAAGAGAAAAACAAAGGTAATTCTTTGCTGTTCAAACTTGTGTTTCTCAGAAAAACCAAAAGTAAATAATATATATTGTTTCTTCTTAGCACTATATTCAATTCAGTTGTACTCTCATGTGCTGTCCCTACAGAACACACTCGAGTTCATCCATTTCTTTCATCTGTTCTGTGCTCTCCTAGTCCAAGCCACTATCATTTTTCATCTTGATAGCTATAGAAACCTCAGAGTGATTTCTTCACTCCTAGTTTTGCCCTCTTCAAACCAATTTGCTCTCCATGAGTAGATTAATATTTTACCTCACTGAGTAAAAGCTTTTCCTAAGGAGGAGTCCCTCAACTTGGAGCACAGAAGTGGAGGAGATTTTGGCCTCACTGTGGAACTTTCCAGGGATTGATGTAGTAGAAGAATTCCAGCCAAGGGTAGAATGCCCTCATTTAGTGTGTCTCCTGAGCAATGTCTATTTGGGCACTAATTTTTACACTTCATGAACACTTCTTGGATGTTTTTGCCTACATTATTCTCCCAATTCAGAAATATTTTAGCACTTACAGTATGCTGTATCATTTAGATCCTACAAATACAATTTTTATATGATTTGTGCACTGATAATTGATTACTTTATGTTTATTGTTATTTCCCATTGCTCAAAGTTGGTTTTTCTTTACATCCTTACTCTTCTGCAATTGTAAACCTTTGAGAACTAGGATAATATTTTTTATTTCTTTGTTTGTATCATTGATCTGAAGATAAATGTTCTACAAACAATGTGATTGATTAATTGATAAAGCTAAAATAGAACTCTGTGTTCAAATGATTCTTTTAAGGATAAAAGTAATTATAATTTGAAGTAATTTATATTATTTTGGCAGTAGGGGCCCACAGTGAAACAAAAGTGTTTGAAATAGTGAGCCATTGGATCATGATTTCAGTTTTCACAAAATGAAAAATGTTTTCCCTCGTGTTTTGATTAAATTTAATGGATGATAGCAGAACAACTCAATTAGTTTAACTTGTCAGGAAAAATAAAATAGTCAATTTGATAGTTAAATATAGACCTTGGTTCTGACATTAAAATCAATACTAAACAAGGCAACATTTTTCTCACTTACACTCCTTCTTGCTAAGGTTATTATAGTTTTTAATATAATTTTTACTGACAGGTCAGTTGTTTGGGTTAAATTCATTAGCAGAAAATGTCTAAAGTAGCGCTGATATAGCATTAATGATAGCTTACTGGTTGCCGAAAGATTTTTATTTCAATTTTAGTTAAATATTTCCAACTTTGTGAATTTAAACAATGGTCTGTCTACTTAGAGCCTCGGTTTCTTCATATGAAATCACAATAATTATGCCTGCCTCATGGACTATATAAAGATTAAATGAAATAATGCCTTTGAAAGAATGTATGTACTCAACAATATTTCTAGAGACAAATGTCATTTTATCACGAGAGCCAATTTCATTTTAATAAACTCTGATGTTAGGTTGCAAAATAAAACGTCGTTTTCCTGAAAGGTGTTTTCTAAATGAAACATGCTTTCATGTAGCCTTTGATCTTGGAACTGCACCATTGTAACCATCAAAAGATAAAATAATTAAATTTTAACAAAAGCTGTGACAGTAGCCTCTTTGCTAGGGGAAAAATTGTAAAAGAGCTCATATTACATTTTCTGCCCAGGCGATAACCTGCTAAAAGGTTGGCATCCTGTTACATTTGGTTGCTCTTGTGTCACCTAGATTGAATTAGGTGGCGCCAGACTAGACCAGCTTGGAGATAATGGCCTTTGCATTTCTGTTTCAAGCATCCTGCCTCATCAGTGGTGAACACACTATAAAAAATGACCCAAATTTTTGATACAACAAAAGATACAAATACAATCACTGGTTGTCTTCTCCGGAAGTTGTTTTTTTTTTTCCCCCCTGCAGTTCTGCTCATGAAAGTGGAATAATGAAAGGGAGAAGAGACTGCAACTGATGGATTTACACCTGTCCCCCATCTCACACAGGCCTTTGCCTGTGTTTTCAGATCGCTGCAATCACTGTATAGGCCTCATCAGCATTTCTGTGCCTGCTACCACACATGGGCATTTACATAGCCACTCCTCTGTTCCTTTGATTAACATTAACGTGTTATATAGTTAGTATTGATGTGGTATGTGCTTTTTTGGCCTTTTGTTTTTAACTTATTTGTGGTTAATAATGGAAGCAATTTATACTTGAGTCTCTCTTTTTTAGTTAGCCTGACAATCTTTACCATTGAATTGGGATATTCAGATCACATGCATTTAATGTAACTGTTGATATGATTATACTTAATTATTCCATCTTTAGCCTACATTTGTTCTTTGCTCTTTGTGTTCTTTCTGTACCTTGCTTTTGAATTAATTTTTAATTAAGCATTTCATTGATTCATTTTCTGTCTTTTGTTAACTCATCTATCAGCTATAGTTATTTGTTGTATTTTTGATGCTTTATTATATGGCTTATAGTTACATCTTTATCATATCACAGTTGACTTCCAAGTAATATAATTTTTCACATACAATATAAAAGCACTATACTTTTATTTCTCCCTTCAGGCCTCTGAGTTATTCGTGACATAAATTTTATTTCTATATTGGTTGTTAACTAAAAAAAATATTACTTTTACTATAAAGAGTGAGTCATATCTCTAACTGATTTATACAATAGGACAAAATGTTTTACATTTACCTATGTAGCTACTATGTCTAGTATTCATAATTCCTTTTTATAATCCAGATTTCGGTCTGGTATTTTTTTCCTTTTTCCTAAAAGACCTTTCAAAATATTTCTTGCAGTGCTAAATATGCAAGCCTGCTAGTGATGTGTTTTTTAAAGTTTTGTAAGTTTGAAAAAGTGTTTATCTTAAAATGTGAAAGGTATTTTCTGTGAGTAGTCTATGGTGACAGTGTTTTAACTTCCATAACTTGAAGTTGTTCCTCTCTCTTCCATTATTTTCTGTCTTGCTATGTACTCTTAACGCCTACCGTCATCCATATCTTTGTTGCTCTGTATATAGTGTGTATTTTTTCCTCCATAAATTTTGTAATTTAATTGTGACACTTTTTTCATCATATCGGTTAGATTTATAATCTCTAGTTTTGTAATTTTCAATAATTTGGAAGATATTTTGCTATTATTGCTCCACCCCACCCCTCGTTTCCCCCTTCCATGGAGCTCTCCAGTCATGACCTCTATTCAGCCACTTGAAATTGTTCCACAGAGACATGGTGCTGTGTTCACATTATTTTTAGTCTTTTGTATTTGTGTGTTTCAGTTTATAGCTCCTATTATTATATCTTTATGTTTACTAATCTTTTCTTTTGAAGTATTATTCTCTCATTTATTCCAGAAGTGTCTTTTCATGTGAAACATTTTATCTTTCGATTTCTAGACTTTTTTTTTGTGTGTGTGCCGGGGATTGAACTCAGGGCCTTGTGCTTACAAGGCAATCGCTCTAACCACTGAGCTAAATCCCCAGCCAGATTTCTGAAAGTTCCCTTTGAGGTTTCTATGCAATATATCCATTTTTTCCCTCTAGCATCTTTAATATATTGAATATAGTTATATTAAGTATTTTAATATCCTTACCTATACGTCTACATTCTGTGTCACTATTAGACCAGGCTTGATTGATTTTTTTCTCACTACGGGATGTATTTTTTTGCTCCTTTACATGTCTTCTAACTTTCTATTGAATGGTAAACATTATGTGTTTTACCCTGTCATTGAGTTTTGTTCTGGATCATGGTGGGGTTAGTTGGAAAGAGCTGGAGTCTTTTGGGTTCCATTGTTAAGCTTTGTTAGACCAGACCAAGGCAGAGTTCAACCGGCAGGTAATTTTGCCCTTTTACCCAGGCGAACTCTAAGTACTACACTTGATGCTCTTAAATCGTGAGATTTTCCTATTTGGTTAGAATTAGAACTGAATTATTTCTGGTCGCATATCACTTCCACATTTATTTTCTCCAAATTTTTTCCAGAGGTTTTCTTCTTAGTCTTTGGTATTGTCCTCAAATGCATATGGTGATTAATGGTCTGCTGAGTGGGCCCTCAGCAAATATCCAGAGTTCTCTCTCTGGGGAGGTCCTGTCTCTGTTTTTCCTCATCCTGCAATCTCTAGCCACTTTATCCCCTTTGTACCTCCAATTGCAGCTCCTCAAGTCAAGGAAACTGTTGAACTTTGTCTGAATTCCTCTCCCAGCCTCCCAGCCTCCCAGTTTGATGACTTTCCTTAGCCAGTAAGTCAGTAAACTTGGACAGTTGGAACTCATTTGTTTCTCATATTAAGAGATGACTACCTTTCACTATTTGATGTCCACTGTTTCCCCTATTTTATTTCAGATAGGGGCATAAATAAGAACCTGTTTTTCCATCTTGCCTAGAAGTTTACTTTCAGAATTAAAACTACCATGTATGAGGAACAGAGTTTTATAAATGTCTTTTTTATAAACAGACATCAGGTTTCCTAATGAATATCTAATGAATCCAGTCTTAGTTGCTGAAAAAGAAAAAGTATAGGCTTTTCTTCTTGCCACACAGACCAACTTTGTTCTAAATCAATTTGCTATATATTGGTTGGTTTATTTCTGGGCTGTCTGTAGTTTTATTGATCCACTTCTATATATTTACAATAATACTATCCTCTTAATTTCCATAATTGCATAATAAGCCTTGATAAAATGTTTGGTTTTCTACTTCACAATTGCCGTAAGGCTCTTCCAGACCTTTGAATTTTCACACAGATCTTAGAATTGGCATTTGAATATTGTATCTAGGAATTAATTTGGGTAAAATGTTATCTTCATAACAATGAATCTTTCACTCCATGAGCATAGTAGAGTTGTTAGTTTACTGAAGTGTTCTTTAATTTCTGGAAGCAGTCAGTATAAAAGTTTTAAACAATTTTTGTTAGCATTATTTATAGACTTTGTTGATGCTTTGTAAAGGACATCTTTTTAAAATTCTGTTTATTTTGATGCTAATATTAATGAATGAGAGTGTTATGCATTTAAATTGTATATACAGAAACTGATCAGATGCAAATGTTGAGTCTAGTAATTTATCAGTTTATGTGTTTATCTTCCATGTACAAAAGTCACTGAGGATAATTTTTTTTCCTTTTCTCTCTTGCAATACTTATGCCTTTTTTCTACTTGTATCTCATTGTTCTGCCTGTACTTCTAGTTAATGATTTCAAAGATTGATGGAAAAATGTATTTCCTAAATCATTCTCAGTGTTACATGTAAATGTTTCAGTTATTCACCATTAAATGTGATAATATCTGTAGGTTTTTAAAAAGTTTTACCATGTTAGTAACTTTTAGGACTAACTTGCTGATTATTGTTATATTTGAATTTTGTCAAATATGTTTATGAATTGATTGAAAAGATTATGTAATTTTCTTTACTTTATTATTATACTGGTAAAAATATGACTTGATTTTTTTGGGGGGGGACATAAATCAAGCTTGTATTCCTGGAATTATACTTCTGTGATCATAACATATCATGCTTTTTATGTATCACTCAAACAGGTTTATTTTATTTAATATTGTAGTATCCCTGTTCATAAGAAAAATAACGGACCCTTAACTTTCTTTCTGCATTTGTGTTTAATTTTATAAATTTATTAAGTCAATGTTTTGATTTAAGGTGATACATTTCGCTTTAAACAATGCATTTCATTTTACATTGTAAAATGCTTTCAGTTTCATATAGTTTCAAATCTATAATTTTTTTTAAGCATGGGTTATCTGGAATATCACATTTTGGGGAGATTTTTCTAGTCATCTTTATTTTAAAGATTGCCTACTTAATTTCACTGTTGAGATTTGCTTTATGGTCCAGTTTGGTCAATTATGGTACTTTTCCTTGTGCACGTGAAAAAAATATTTCATTGTTGTTATTTGCAAGATAGTGTATATAATAGAAAAAAATATATTTCATTAATTATGTTGTTTAAACAATCTATATCCTTCATAATTATATTGTCTTTTTCCTAACAGATATTGAAAAGTATGTGTCAAAGTTATTTTGCTTTGTTTTCATTCCTCCTGTTAGGCCTGTAGATTTTACCTTTATGTGATCAGAAGGTGTGCGATTAGGTACATGCAGGTTTAAAATGGTTTTATACTTTCATAGTGTCTTGACTTACTTATCCTTTGAAATATCTTTCTTTTCTTTAAATAATGATGTATTCCTTCAAATCTCCTCTCCTTGCACCAAGAGAGAGCACACAGCCCATTTGGCTATCATATGGGTAGAAATTTATGTTTCTCTACTTTTGTTTTCAAAGAAAAGGCAGAACAAATCTTTAGAAGTTAAAAATATGTTGCTACTCTTAAGTTCTTTGCTATTCACACCACTTTTATTTTGGCTAATATTTCTTGATATATTGTCTACTTCATTTTTTTAAAGTTTTTGAGTGCTTATCAACAAGTATCTATTGTAAATTAATTTTTATTCTGAGCATCTTCATCTTTTACCTGGAGTAATTAATCCAATTATACTTAATGTAATCATTATTTGTGTCTACAGTCTTTTAATTCTCTATTTTAGCTACTTTTAAGTTTTTTGCCTTTCTTGTTTTTTTTTCTTCCTTTTCTCTTTTTTCTTTTTCTAATTTTTTTAAAGAAGGGGAAATTATAAATATTCTTAATTGGTGTTTAACTAGCTACCCTAAATGTTCCAACATATACCCTAAACTTATTGCAAATTGAGAAAAAAAAGTATCACATTTACAACACATTAACTGCTTTTTTGCATTTATTTTAAATGCATTGAAATTCTCTATACTATAATTTCAGCCTTCAACATGCTTTTTACTAATAAGAAATGTTGGTATGGAAAGGGAACCCTGCTGTCGTGAAAAGGGAACCCTCTCACATTGTTGGTGGTAATGTAAACTAGTACAACCATTATGGAACTCAGTATGGAGATTTCTCAAAGAACTAAAATTAGAAATTCCACATGACCCAGTTATCCCCCTTGTAGGTGTCTTCTCTAAAGAGCTAAAGATATCACACTACAACAATACATGCATACTGGTCTTCTCTAAAGAGCTAAAGATATCACACTACAATAATACATGCATACATGCATTGTGTTTATAGCAGCACAATTCATAATAGCTAAATCCTAGAAACAGCCTGTATACCCATCAAGAGATGATTGGACAAAGAGATTATGGTATTTATATATAATGGAATACTACTCAGCTATAAAGAAATATAAATTTGAAACACTTATAGAGAAATGGATTCACCTAGAAAATATAATGTCGAATGAAATACATCAGACACACAAACTTAAGTACCATATAGTATCTCTCATCTGAGTAAGGCAAAGTACAAACTAAGAGAAAAATAAAAGAAGGATGGATAAAGACAAGGGGATAGATCTCTTGCAGATGGGAAGAGTCCAGGGGACCAAGGGCAGGGGTGAGAAGAAGGGGATGGGGAAATAGGGGGGAGTGAAATGATGCCGAGTACGAGGTCCTAATAACCTCATTGAACATAGATATTATATGCAATGAACATGAACTAAGATTAACAATTTCAGGAATGAAAAGGGGCAAAGAGGAACTAGAGGAAGAAGGACGGAGTAGGAGAAGGGGATTTAAAAAAGAAGCAAGCTGTTTTATGTACACATACCCCCAACTCCCAAAGATGATTGTAAAATACGTGTACTACAAACACGTACTAAACATTTACTGTTGTTTAGATGGTAAATATTAATTCATATTTACTTACATGGCACTTTCTCTAGAATTTTATTTTCTCTAGCATTTTAAATTTCCATCTGGAATCTTTTCTAAATTAAAAATCTTTCTTTAATATGTTAAAAATAATGTGTAGTTTAAGTCTGCCAATAATGAAATCTTTCAGTTTTTGTTCATCAGAAAACAAATTTCGCATTCTTCCAATTTTCACTGGGAGAATCATTCTGGATTTGTGGTTTATTTTCTTTTACAGCAAAGTTGTCATTCCATTGTCTTCTAGATTCCATTATTCCTGCTCAGAAGTTGGCTGTCAGACTTTTTTTGTTTCTTTTAAGAGTTTTCCTTTCCATGGGAAGGACTTTATTGTGCTTTGAATTTTGTTTTGGATTATTTATATGTTGAAATCTAAACCTCAGCACCTCAGAATGTGATCTTGTTTAAAAGTAAGGCTGCATAGATAAAACTAATTAAGATTAGGTCATCTTGCATTAGAGCAATCTCTAACCAAAAGTGACTGGTGACTTCATGAAAAAGGGACTCTGAATACAGAAATACATAGAGTGAAAATTTTATGTGAAGATAAATTTAGACATCAGCTCATGTAGCCAAAACTAAACAATATCAAATATTGCCAGAAAATCATTAGAAGCTTGGAGGGAGACATGAACCATATTTCTCTTTCACAACCCTTAGAAGGAACCAATTATGCAGATATCCCGATCTTGGATTTCTAGCCTCTCAAACTAGGAGACAATAAATTTCTATTGCTTAAACTACCCAGTTTGTATTATTTTTTAGTTGCAATTCTACCCAGTTAACACAGATATTATCTGAGGATTTTTATCTTCGGTTTTTCAGTAGCTTCAATATGACATGTGTGGTGTATATTATTTTCCATGAATTTGCCCACGTTTTTGTTTGCAAAGCTTTTTGAAATATTTCGTGTGTTTTGGAACTGATGACTTTCAGAATTTTGAAACTAAGTTACACGTGCTGCTTCCTTTTCAGAACTTTTCTGTCAGTGTATTGCCTTCCTCAGACTGCATAGCTTTGAAATTTGAGAAAAAATAGTGGCTAGATTTTGAAGCATAGTAATTATTCAGTCTTATTTCTCCTATTTTGAAAGACATTCAAAAGCTTTCCTAATTTTTCACCCCACACCAGCAGGCCTGTACTTAGGCAAAACCTCAATTTTGCATCTTATATTCTGCATTCGGTGCTTACTATCTATATGGTAAACAGGATCAGCTCACTTTTGTACATTTTTTTTTAATACATTTTTATTCCATTTTCATTATTTTAGTGGGATTGTTTTGTCTTTCATCAGAAGAATTATTTAAGCTTGTTGTTTTCCAGTTTTATTGTTGAGTATTCATCTGCCACCAATATACATTCCAAACATGTTTCTGCTTATAAATATGCATTTTTTTTGAGAATTTAGAAAACGAAATGCTTCTAATTATCCCTTTTCCTATCAACCTTAGATAATAATTATAATATTTTAATGTGTTATCTTCTAGATCTACTTTATGAGGTGGCTTATCCACTACACACACACATGCACACACGCAAATACACCCCATATTTGGGCAATACCAAGATACTAAACTTGCCCTATGAACTTTAAAACTGAGGAAAAACTTAATCTTAATAAAAAGAGAAAATATATATAGACTAAAAAGTCTCCATTCAATGAAATTACTCTACTGAGTGAATGAATCCTTGTAAAGGACTATGTTCTATTACTAGTAGGTGGCCACTAAGCATAGGAAAATAAGCACTGGCGAAGCCAATTTTTATCTGTCTAATTCTCTGATCTTTTGCTCTGTAATGAAACTTTTTTCAAATAACTATTTTAGCATGGAATGTGGAATTGCCTATAGGGAGAATTTATGTAACTAAATTAACTGTTTTTGTAAGCTAGAATCTTGACATTCTGCTTTTCGTGCATATATTTTTAAAAGCTTGATTTTCCTTTTCCCTATGTTGTTATAACTTGGTTTTGTCTCAGCAGTACTAAGGTAATACAATTTTAAAAACCTATTAGTATAGCTATGGCCTTTACTCAGACAATCTCTCCATAAATTTCTTTCTATTCAAACAGCAATACTCACTTAGTAAATAGATAGTTTGGTTTATTTATTTTATACATTTGATATTATTTTATACATACACTTAAACCTATTTTCAGTTATAAATATAATAGTTACATTTTTCCAACTCATTGTCTGTAGAATGTATATTTTACCAGAATAATAACTTTCCTACCTTGTTCATTGCTATGTCCTATTTTTAGAGCAGAAAAAAGCTCATGCACAATAAGTACTCAGAAAATATTAAGAGAAAAATTATCAAATGATATTATTTTTCCTAATCAATTAGTACTATTGAGTACAATAATACATGAAGGTGCTATAACTCATTTAACTAATTCTCTATCATTGGTTGTTTAATTAGTATCCAAAATTTTAATTTTACGTAGATACATCTCTGCACATATTTTTTTAAGTCATGTATTTTGTAATATTTCAGCCAACAAGGGATCACATATACGATGGTGCATATATAAGATTATAAAGGAGCTGAAAAATTCCTATAGCCTAGTGACATCATAGTATCACAGGGAGATGCTTTAGTTACATGTTCGTGGTGAGGCTGGTGTACACAGACCTACTGCACTGCCAGTCATGTAAAAGTACATCACATAAAATTCTATATAATACTTGATAGTGGTGAGTGACTGTATTACTGTTTTGTGTACTTATTATAATTTTTATTATAATTTTAGAATGTACTCCATTTACTTATAAAAAGGTCTGTGTTAAGACAGCATTCTCTGTTATACCAGCATCACCTTCATATACCTTGAGTTGGTTGAGTTAACATGTTTCTTGGTTGCATTATTTTCTCTAGTGCTTGATTTAATCTCATGTTGTTTTCTTCATCATGGAGCAATAGGCTCTATTATTTTACACACATATATACGTATTCATATTTATTTTACACTAAACCTATATATATATATATATATGTATCTAGGTTTTATCTATCCGCATATATACCGTATAGCTTAGATGTGTGAGAGACTACACCATCTAGGTTTGAATAAGTACACCATATGTTTCCATGATGATAATACCACCCAACAACACCTTTCTCAGAGTGTAGCCCTATTACTAAGGGATGCATAACCTTACTTAATTCTCATTCCTAGATTAGTGGTTGTATATGTGTATTAGATTTTTGGAATTATCAAATTTTTAAAATAAGCTTTTAAAATATTTACTTCTATACTAAAATACTGAGATGTAGTCTAGCTAGTGAATTGAAGTGAAAATCTCATTCAAATAAATGATACACTAAAGAGGAAAATAAAATGATACACTCCTACAACTATACTGAAACTGGGCCCAGCTAAAAATATTAAAGAGCTTAACTTTGGAGCTGGTGATGTGGCTGGACTGTACGTTACCCTTTTGTAGACCCTGCCTTGTCATATGATGTTAACCACCAATCATAGGTGACACTGATGGAGTGGCTTAAGTAGTTGAATGTGACAGTTTTGTCATGTAAAGGTCCCAGTGACAAATAGAAACCTGGACATAAGCACAGCTCTGTGGAACTTCCACTTTGATGCTCCACTGATATAATATTTTATCAAGACAGCTTTCTAAGCAGGCTGATCTTCTTGACCTGGTTTTCTCTGTCTTTGTCTATCAGCATATTCATTTGACAGTGTGCTAATGCGGTAGCAGAAAGTAAAGACAGCTTTTCTTTCTATATTAGCATTGAAGATCTTTTGGTAGTGCTTTTCTTGGGGTGATTTGTTAAGTTGCCTCAGTTTCTTCAGGAAAATTGTCTATTTATAAGAATATACTGATTTAAGGAAACCAGTCTCAGGTTCTGGAAGGCTTCTTGTGTGAGCATTATTTTTTTATTTTCTGTCTACAATTTCTTGGAAATGGATGTCATTTAGTGAGTTGGAAGCATGAAATTTTACAACAGATTCATGATAGATGCATGCATATATGCATACATACTTACATACATACATAGAAACATAAATAGATTCTTGATATACATAGGTTTAAATCCCAGGTCATTCCAAATGTTGTGGTGGTTTGTATTATCCTACTTACCACTTTTGTTCAAAATGTTAACAAATACTGTCCACATAGAATGATTTTCCCATTTACCGTGTCAAAATTCTTGGACAATATAAATGATGTTTTAAAATATGATAATTGAATATCTTCTGACTGATGTTTAATGGTATACCTGAATAAATTTGAGCTTAAAGGTCACACCATATGCTAAGGGATGGGCTCCCAGTTTTTCATTTACATTTATAACATTTTTCCAGTAGCACCCGCCTACCAATTAAAAGTGTTGTGAACAAACTGGCAGCACGCAAAAGTCTAGATTCCAGACTTAGTTTGATGGCATGTTGAGACTTGAAGCTTTTTTTACTTTCCTTTCCTCAGCATCTTTATTTTTCAGCAAACATCAACAAAGTCCTAAGTTGCTGACTAGAGCAATGAGTAGTGAGATATTATTCATTAGAAACAACATTACAAGGCTATATTTCTTGTGTGGCATTTGTTCATTTTTCACTCATTTCGTATTTATTGAACATCTACAATTTGTCAGCTACTGCACTCTGCTGATAAAGATTGAAAAGAACAGACAAGTTTCCTTCTCTTATCGCACTTTCGACGGAGATGAAAAATAACTATAGTATTAATTTCAATATGTGGAAATTGTTACCAAGAAAGTTACTTCTTTATATAAAGTGAACAGGAAAGGCCTAACAGAAGAGGTAACATCTGAGCTAAGACCTGTGTGATGAAAAGAGACAGGCGTGTGAGTACCTGGAGACTAAATATTTCAGACAGAAGCATGACGGCCTCCAAGTGGCCATTAGCACAGTCTCTGAGGGGAAGGCTAGTGTGAGAGGTGAGCAGGTGGGAAGTATCACTGTAGGGCAGGTAACATACAGTAGTAGGTTTGGAGTAGGGCAGGAAGAGTGGAGTTAGAGAAAGGTGTTTGTAAGTACATCTAGCAATACTTACTAACAAATTAGAAACACGGGAAAGGTGGGCAAGGGTCCTTAGGAGTAAGTCCATTGTGTTTGAACTAATCAAAAGGGAGCATTTTCTCAGTTAACCAAAATAAGGAAGAATGATTTTGAAGACCATCAGAAGGAAAGGCAGGATTAAAAAAGCAAGAATAATATGTTTAACATGGTTGGAACACATGAAGTTTAAGATACATAATAAACAGCCAAGTATGATAAGCATAGTGGTATATTTGTGAATGAAAGTGGCAAACTATCCTTAATGATAAATTTTTAAAAAGCATTTCAAAAAGTGATCTGAACAAAAGCAAGAGTTTTTGCAATATTTTTAGAATTAATATTTGACACTGCACATAATTTGAGATAGCTTTTGGTTTTAATACAGTTTCAAACAGGAAAATTTGCAAGAATAGTAGAACACCCATGAACTCTTTTCCATATTCAAAAATTTTTAACAGTTTGCTCTATTTATTTTATTATTGATTTTTTGTACACACACACTCACATGTATACACACACACTCACATGTATACACACAGCACTCAGCTATATATGTTTACTAAACTCTTTGTGAATAAATTTCAGACACTTTGTCTTTGCCCTTTAAGCCCTAAATACTTCACTATATCTTCTCAAAAGAACATTTTCTTACATAAACAGAGAATAGTGATCAAAATCAGGAAATTAAAATTGACACATGCTATTATATAATTTATAGTAATACTCAAATATTTCCAGTTCTAAAATTCTCCAGGTCCAAGATCCAGTTTAGGATCACATGTTTCATTTGATTGCCCTATCTCCTTTGTCTCATTCGTTTGGAAATGTTTCTCAACTTTTCTTTGTATTTCTTGAACTTAACATTTTTACAGACTACAGGAAATTAATTTTTGGAGTGAAGCTCAACGAGTTTAATTTTCCATCGTGATTAGTTTCAGGTTGTTCAACTTTAGCATGAATAGCACAGAAACAATGAGTCCCTGTCAATGTTTCACATCAAAGATGATATTAGTTTGTACTATTGTTGGTGATTTTGATTTTCTTTTTCTTTCCTTTTTTGGGGGTGGTGCTGGAGATCAAAATCAGGGCTTCGTGTTTGTGAGGCAAGCACTCTACCCACTGAGCTAAATCCCGAGCCCTGGTGATTTTAATTTTCATCTTAGTTGAGGGAGTGTCTAACAGACTTTTCTAATACAAATTTGCTCTATATTCTCTAATTAAAATATTTTGATACCATCTAAATATCTGTTTCCCATTAAAATATTCCCTCTAGTTTTAATAACAATTTCTGTTTCTTACCTCATATTTCCTATATTGCTATCATGGTTGCAAAATTATTATATTTTACCACTACATTTCTGGTACACTTATGAGTTAATATTTTCCTGAAAGAGCTTTTTAATTTTTAACTAAAGAATTAATTTAATTAATTAATTTTAATTTCAATGGCCAACAGCCATGCTTTGGTAATAGTTTACACTTACTACTATAAGTTAAAGGCAGGACTTATTCCTCAGATTTAAAAAAAACCCTTTGATTTTTATCTTTTCAAGATCAAACTCGGAGCAGTGTATCTTTGAAGCTCTGTGAGCCTTTTGACATTGAGAGGCACCAATCTGCTGATGGATCAAAGAATAAAAACTTCAGTGCAAATAAGATTTGTGCTACCTAGTTTGAAGATAGTTCTAACTTGCTTACCATTGGGGAGCAAGGATTGCTACTGAAACTGTAGAAAATAGCAGAAAATTAATGTTTCTAAGCAATAGCATAAGACATAATCTTTGGTATCTATATTTACCACGGGGAAGTATTTAAACAACGTAACAAGGCTGGTAAAGAAATGTGCCTACATCAGTTTTTGAAAATTCCTTCAAATAATCTTGTCTTCTCAAAGATACCCAAATATCATCCATCCTAAAGAATTAATTTCGTTACCCTAATAGAGGTATTCATCTTGATTTGATGCACTGAGTAACACTGAAAGTTAGAAAAATATCACTAGGATAAAACCATAATGTTTCACATTCAATGTGATGTTATATAAGTCAGTTTAGCAAATATTTATTTGAAGTCTTTCATATACCAGAGCTTCTAACCAAGCGAGCACAGTAAATTCATGTGTTAAACCCCCGAGCGTTCTGTCTCTCCTAACTGCTCTAAACACATAAGAGAGATTTACAAACATTTTTAATTTAAAAATTCGGTCATACACAAAATACTGAGGAAAGAGTAGTATATCAAATCTAGAATAAAAATAGAAAATAGTGAGTAGGGCTCAAAATATTGGCCAAAAGCTCACAGGGATTTTGGTGAGTCCGCCTCCTTTAGGGGCATCGGGGCATAAATGGGTGTGTGGGAGTCATAGTCAAATTTACAGTCACAGTTTTAGTCAGCCCTGGTCTCGCCGCAAAGGGCCTGCCCCGCCTGCTGATAGTTCTGCCAGGATCTGAGCCTTACGTCAGCTGCATTTCTGGGAAATTAAGAGTCCCGCTGTGATTGTATCATATCTCTAGATCAATTTGAAAAATCCTGACATTTCAACATCATCCTCTCCAGTTCATGAACACTGCATATATCTCCTTTTATTTAGAACAATTTTTATTTGTTTTGTCAATGTTTCATAATTTTCTGCACATAGATACTGCACACATTGTGACAGATTTATATCTGATGGCTTCATATTTTTGTTATAAATCTTTAAAGATTATTATTTCTAATATTCATTGCTAGTATAAAAATTATAATTTGTATACTGTATTACCCTTGTATCATGTAACTTTGCTAAGCACGATTACTAGATCTAATGCCTTGTAGTTTTTAGAGAAGTTTTACCAGCTCATTCTGTTAACTTCAACTACAGACAATTTTCCTGCTTGCTTCTTTCATTTTTTATTCGATTTTATCACACTAGCGAGGCCTCCCCAGTTCATGTTGAATATAAGCAGCGAGAACAAACATTATTACTTCATTTCTGATTTGGGGGACAAAGAACTCAGCTTTTACCATTGTGTGGAAAGTAAGCCATAGGTTTTCACACATGCGCACTATGAGACTGAAGAATTTTCTTATGCTCTTACCTTTCTAATAATGATATGATTAATTATAATGGTTGATGTTTCAGAGTTGAGTAGTTTTTCTGGGATAAACTCCACTTGCTCATAATTTAATAGCTTTTTAGATATATTTCTAGATTTGATTTGTTCTCAACTGTTAAATAGTTCACGTCTATATTCATGAGAAATACTGGTTACTAGTTTTATCTTGGAATATTTTTTATGGTTTTAAAATCAAGGAACTTTTGGCTTCATGAAATGATCTAGGAAATGCTACTTTTATGAAGTGTTTCTGTAGAACTGGTATTACTAGTCCTTACAGGTTAGGGAGAGTTAGTCATTGTATCCACTGCACATAGCGTTTTTTAGCATTCAAGATTTTATCTATGAATTCAATTCCTTAATGTATTCCAGAGTAGTCATATTATGTCCATTCCTTCTCGAACAAACTTCAATTGTTTGTTCCTTTCAGGAATTTTTGGCATTGTATTTGTGTTGTTGAAATCATGGGAGTTAATTGTTTGTAATGTATTAATTTTTAAATGTCTATAAGTTCTATAATGATGTCACTTCTTTCACTCTGATAGTGATCATTTGCATAGTCTCTTTTTCACTGATTCTTTTATGAAGAACGATCATTTATTTTCCATTTACTCTATCATTTTCCACTTCCAATTTTAATAATTAACGAATGTATATTTGTCATGCTCCCCTTTACTTCTAAGGGTATAATTTATTTTTCTTTACCAATTTCTTACTATTGAAGATTAGATCACTATTCTAAGAATTTGTAAAATCACTATATTAAGAGTTTGTAAAATTTTCTAATGTAGATAATTAATGTTTTACACTTTCTTGTATATATTTCCCTATAAGTACTGCTTTAACTGCTTTACCTTAACCTGCAAAGGTAAAAGGTTAACTTTGACCTTTTCTTCTTCGCTTATTGAATTAAAATTGAGCTTTGGTTGTTAAAAACGCAAAATGATAAAAGAACTGTGCAAACTGACTAAGATAGTTTTGTGTTTTCATTTTCTACTTAAGAATATTACCTAATCGTCCATATAATTTCCTCTTTGAATCATGGGTTATCTAGAAGTGTGTAGTTTAACTTCAAATAGTTGGAGATATTCCAGGTACCTTTCTGTTACTTTTTCTAATTTAAACTTGTTATCAGTAAACTTTGTATTGTGTTTATTCCTTTAAATTTGTTATCATTTAATTTATGACCCAGAATATTGTCTAATTTGGTGAATGTTTCGTGTGTACTAGAAAATATATATTCTACTGCCATTAGCCAGAATGTTCTGTAAATGTTAATTACATGAAGTTGTTTGACAGTGTGAGTTCAGGCTTCTGTATCCTTATTGATTTTCTTTCTCCTTGCTTATTAATTACTGAGAGAGAATTGCTGAAGTACCAAATAATAATTTGGATTTGTCTGTTTTCAGTTCCCTTATTTTTGTTTCTTATATTTTTAAACACGGTTTTTAGGTTGACATACATTTAGGATTGTTTTTCATGCTTAGTGAATTGATTTTTCTCTTCACTTTCGAATGTTCTTTTTAGCCCTGTTAGTATTCCTTGTGTCTGTCTACACTGCCCGAGGTGTATAAGCTTTATAATATTGACCTTTGACCTTTTCTTCTTTGCTTATTGAATTAAAATTGAGCTTTGGTTGTTAAAAATGTAAAATGATAAAAGAACTTTGCAAACTGACTAAGATGGGCAACTCAGATAAAAAGCCAAAGCTCAGAGAGTTCAGACCAGGAAATAGTGATGCAAACAATAGACTCAGATGAAGAAATTGAAGCTCTGTCTCCGAGGCTGTGTTCTACTCAGCTAGTTAGTGGCAGAACTAGAAGTAAAATCCTTGCACTGCTTGATCTCTCCTTCCCCCTCAACCAGAAAATATGTCTGTGGGTGAATTTTCCCTGAATAATCACCCTAGTAGCAAGTTCTGAAGGCGTATAGTAGAAATATGAAGTCGAATATCTTGTACCTGAAGTTCGTAGGATAAAGAATCTGCTCTCTGGTAACTGATTATCGGGAAAAACTTGTGCTGCAGGGAAATAGGCCAAAAGTCATCCTAAAAGTCATTCTCTTTCTCTAAGATAAATTATTGACAAGGCACAGCAATGACCTTCATGATATCGGTGAAGTTATTACTATGTTATAATGAGACTCAAACAAATCCAGTTTCAGTTTTTGTGCAGTTGCCTCATGAATTAACTATTCCCTTTTGATTTTCCAAAAACTTCACTCAAAAGCGTTCCTTCAAGCAGCTCACACAATGAAAAGAGTATATGCGTGCACTGATGTACATGGATTTCACATTGCATTTGGGATAGATGTCTGCCCTTTTCCACTTATGAAAGAGAAATCATGAATGACAAACACATTTGGCGTAAAGTGATTAGCAGTTTGCCTTTTGTTGGCCTATCAGTCTTTACTCCTAAACTAATATAGAGAATAAGAAGAGACTATATACTGGGAAATTCTTTTGTTGAAACATCTTTTATCCCTATCACTTCCATTTCCTCTTTTCATATAGTTGTAGGAACATTGGAATTTTTATAGCCATGCTTTTTCAGCTACATTTTCAGAATCTGCTCAGAGAGGATTTGAAGAAATCTATTTTTAGATTCAGTTGGAGAATACTAATTTGCATCTCCTCCTGGGTCACCATGGCTTAAATTGATCTGCACTGACCTGGCTTATTTTAAATCAATTCAAGGTTTGTCTGTGTGCACACAGGAACAAAACGCTACCTGCACTTCAGTTGCTGCAAAATCAATCCCAAGGAAATTTAAGCAATCTGGGTGGGTTCTTCAAATAAAAGCGTACTGGGTTGTTCTGTTCAGAAATGAGGGGAATACTGAGGTGAAACTAAGATGCTGGAAGATATTAACCAACCAGCTAATCAAGACTTAATCAGTTTTCTGTGCTACAAAATACATTCTGCTTACCTAATATCTAATTAATGTTTTATTTATTCTGACATGACTACTATAAAAACAATTCATATAGCAGTTTATTATATTTCTTTTAAGTATATGTAATATTTTTGTGAAAAAAAGAATAATCGTTAGTCTACTACAATTGTAAAAATTATAACAGGTTATTTCTTAAAGTCAGATTCTGTAGAAAGCTTTACTTTAGAAGTAAGATGCAAAAAAGCAATCTAAACTAAATAAGATCTATGGGGGTTTTCTTTGCTAGAACCTGCTGAGTTATTTAGCCAGAGTCAACAAAAATAGTAATTGGAACCACACTATGGGCTTTCAGTATTTTAGTGCTTGTTAGTAAACACATTTTCAAGTAAGCTGCTGAACTATAAGGAAATAAAAATGAGCTTTTTCTCACTTTATTTCAAAAAAGATGCCTTACTTGACAATATCTTAGATTCACTGAGCTTTTACAAATACATAATAAGTCCTGTTCTTAAATACCTATTATGAATAGTAATTAGGAATGGCAAATATTATAAGGATGGTAAATGTCTATAAGATTTAGGGAAAAGAATACTTATTGATGGAATTTATTAGGGAATGTTTTAATTGATAGGTACTTAAATTAAGCTTTAAAGGGGAAAATAGATTTTGAACATGGAAATATAGGGGGAGGAGGTATTCTATGTAACAGGAACACTATAAAGAAATCATTAAAAGAGAGGATTATGGCAGATTATTGAAAACATTGACTAGAAGATTAAAACACTGAATGAGGAAGAATCGAAAGATGAGGTAAAATATGAAGTCTGTGCCTGGAACACAGGAACTTACAAACCAATTTAGGACTCCGAACCTTCCTTTTTAGACAATGAGGAACCATGAAAGGCATAGGGCTATTGAAATATATCATAAAATGACAGCATTCATTCATAAAAGAAATACCTAAAATGTGTATTTTCAGAAACTATTTAACTTCAGTCTTATCTATTAAGATTTGGAGATAAAAGAGAATATTTTTGATGTCAAGGAGTTTTGAGTTTAAAGGAAGAGATAGATGCTCAAAAAAAACAAAAAGTCTATGAATTATATGCCAAATGCTCCCTAGCAGAGCTGATAGAGGGTGCTAAGGAGAGAGAGGGAACAGCTGCACAGCAGGACTGTGGACTTCAGAAACAGATGCTAAGTCAGCAGTGGCTGAACACAATAAGCATTTATTTTTATTCCGTCAAAGCCAAATGTAGTGTCCCTTCCCAAATGGTATATCGTATTGGGCAAACTAGGTTCGTTACCTTTGTAGCTTCACTGTTCCCGAGGGCCTGCAGAAATATCCCTGGGTGATGATACCAAGAGAGAGGTCCACTTGCTTCCCTAACTCAGAAGTTCAAACACATTTCATTGATGACACCTGGTAGATCCTAAAATGTGGTCCAAGTGTCCATCCAAGACGCGCACAGTAAGTCCCGTCTCTGCCTCAGAAACACCTCCAACTGCGGGGTGTGGTGAAGCTCCGGCCTAACTGCATTTTGTTATTTACACCTGACGGTTGTTCTGGTTGGTTAGAATCTATCTGAAACATGTTCTGATTGGTGGTTGCTCATGTCATTTACTCGCTAAATATTTTTATTAATTTCTACAATTACCTGCATTTGTATAAAGCATGGAGGAGTGAAGGTGAATCCAATGGTGCTACGTTAGCATGACTGAAGTGACAATCTTTTACAAGACAAATCAAAAATGGAAAGATTTGGAAGCAATAAAATAATTTAGAGGGCTGTTTTAACAATACAAATGAGAAAGATGAAATGTGAGCGTGGACAATAGAAAAGACATTAAGGGAAAAATACTGAAAACACAGTTTCAATTAGGTATTTGAATGTGAAAGCAAGAGAAGGAGAAAGATTTAAATGAATAAATAACATCAGAGATATTAAACCTAAATAATTAAATATGAAACAACAAAGAGTAACAAGTATCAGAAAGAGGTATTAGATTCTAAGTTTTTTGAAGAACAGGGTTTCTAGTTCCAGAATCTAATACACATTTGAGACTACAATAGGTGCTTTACAGACAATCATTTAATTAATAATCAATGACACTGGATTAGTTTAGCTTTACATACTTTGAGTTTTGGGTGTCACTAAGACATTTATATAGGAGTCAGGTGTGTGGGTACATGCCTGTAATCCCAGCACCTCAACACTTTGGAGGCTGAGGAAGAAGGATAGTGAGTTTGCGTCCCATCAGGAAATAGTAAGTAAAAAGCGTTGGGGATGTAGCTTAATAAGAGGGCCCTGAGTTCAAGCCTAAGTGTGTGTGGGGGGGTTAGAAATTCACTTACATATTTCTAGCAAGTATCAGAAAGCAGAAAGACATTTTAGAAAAGATAGACATACTACATAATAGAGTGTTGTTTAGAACTAGAGTTATTAAGAACTAGACTACAACCATCATATTGTATGAACATTTTATAGTTTTCTTTATTTCATTCACTTTATTTTCCTTTCAGAATCAAAGGGCATAAATATATAACATTATACACTATGAACATACAGATTATCTATGATCATATATCCTTGAGATTATTGTTGTTAAATTTGTTATCCCCCCAGTCATTTTAAATGTGTATGGAAATATTAAATAGAGAACTTACTATTCATTAAATACATTTGTCAAAATAAAATTACCTTGTTTGAATAGTTTAATGATTTTGTCTTTAATTCTACTTTGAAGTAAAATTGCAGCTCCTGCTATTTTGATGTTTGCGGTTTCCTAACAAATCTCTTATATTTTATATTTCATAATAATAGTCTCATACAAGCTGCATTTACTTTAAATTTTCTTTTACCTTCTATGAAATTAACAACATTTACTTTTTTTCACAATTTATGTCTGGTTTTATGTCTTCCTCTTTTATATATTGTGCTTCGTAAGATTCCTGGGATTTATGGTGGATTTTTTTCTATTTAAAATATTTTCCTTGTTTTGATCTACCCTGATAAATTTTAAAGGCATACATACTACTTTAATTACTTCTAAACATAGTCATCTTTCTCAATAAAACTCTTATATGTCAAAACACCATAAATCAATAATAAAATATATATCATGTATCGTATTTTTCTTTTAATCTTTTCTTCACTCCATGTGGGACAGGAGAAATATACCAAACTTTTTACTTCATATTTCCTTTCGTTTCCTTATATTACAAAACTGTAATGTGTGTTTTAAGAAACATATTAATATTATTATTAAATGTTTTATGTTTATTTTTCTAATAAATAGTCTATTTTTATGCAATTTTGTAACAAAATTAAATCACCTATTTAGATAGAGTTTAATCTGACTCGATGTTCACAAGTAGGCTCCACTAGATGTTACTTTCTGGAACTACAGATCATTGCCCTCGAAGAGCCTGGAGCTAAAGGCTTTCTTTCTTTACAATACTGGTTCTCTATTTTTTTTCTTTTTGCTTTTTTTTTTAAGTACTACTAAAATTGAGCTACCCCCATTCTTAATAGCTTACATTAAGTACTTTGTAGAAAGAATAGTTTTAAGTATTTCGAAATTTAAAAATTCTTGAAGACAAAACTCAATTATTTAATTATTTTATATCACAAGAGAGAATTTAAAGGCTGACTTTACTTATTTTGACCTACTTGTTTCTCTTTTTCAGTATTTATAGAACTTAGCTTTCATCTTTAAAGTTTTTTAATATTTTTTGAACTAGTATAATAAGTCATTTCAGAACACAAATTTGAATAATTTTTAGCTAAGTTTTCTGAGGTCATATCTTTGAGTATTGTTTCTGTCCTAATTTTTCCAGGTTTTTAAAATTAATAATTCATAGGTTGAGCAACATTGATTTATTCTATCTTAGTTATCTATTCTCTTTTTATTTTTCTCTAAACTTTGGAAATTTTCTCAAATTGGTTGTCCATACCACAGATTTATTTCTCATAGCACCTTTTGTGTTTTTAAAAATTCCCTTAACTTTATTAATCTCTCTCCATGGAATTTTTTGTTTTCATACCATCTTCTACATTTATATTTTTTTCCTCTGACTTTTCTATATAATTTTCTCCTATTTTATAGATGTATCTTATATCCTGTTGAATGTACCCAGGACTAGTATACTGAACCTTCTTTCCAGTTCCTGCAGTAAATAGTTATTAATGATGATAATAAGTTTGAAATGATATATTGATTTTCTTGCCTTGCGATGATTTAGAGAGTATTTGGAAGTTTTCTTCTATTTGCCATCTATTAAAGAGAGCTCTGTGGAGGACTGGTGTTTGCCAGTAGACAGGGCTTACAAATTGTTCTGTGTCCCTCTTTGTACATTCGTATGGTAGTGGAAGCTGTTACTTATACCCAACAATTGAATGGGATAGTAATAATCAAAGTGCCTAACCTAGCTCTGATCTCTAGTGTGCTTTTGTCTATTGTAGCTGTGTTGATAGGTGGCATTTTTTCTGCCCATTCTGTCCGGATCTCAGATGTCTGAGCAATGTTATTATTATTACCTATTTGGGAAACTGGACCTTACAATTTCTCTAAGTTTCCCTTTTCCCTCTATAAAGTCTTATTTGTGGTAATTACCCTTTCTCTGATGAAATACAATTTCTACCCTTCAATTTTATTCTATTTACTTTTAAAGTTATTGTCTGACCTGCAGAGGCTAATTGTAAATATAGGAAAGCTGATGCAGAGAGAGGACAAATAGCCTCCTTGGTGCCACAAGATCAGTCCTTATCTTGCTTGGACATGTATAGTCTTAGGAGCAAATAGGAAAAGAGGGTTCCTGGCTTTCAGATTCTGAAATCTCGAAAGACTTTCCTCCTATTTCTGTTTGAAGAGTACCGGTAGGTCCTCAATACAATTTGAACTAATGACCCCTAGATTGTTAAAGATGGCAATATAGAAAGTGTAGGTTTTGGGATAAGCCCCCTTTTTCAGCATGATGGTTGTACCTCACTGATCAGATTCCATTGAAAAGACAAATTATAAGGAAGGGGAGTGCATTTCAGAGTGTGTGTTCTTATTTCTGGTTAATTGCTTGCCTTGCCTGGATATAATAGATACTGTGAAACAGAATGAAAGTGTTCAAAGTGGAAGGAGAACTGGGAAGGGGGAGAGGAAAATGAAGAAAGGGAAAAGGAAAAGAAAAGAGAAAAAGAAAAGATGGAAAAAATGGAAACGAAGCTGTTCTGAAGAAGGAGGGTAAGAGGAGTTGAATGGAGGGGAGAGAAAGGGAAGAAAAGAAAATCAAAATATGACATGTACAGGTACAAAATCCCTATGATGAATATGATCATTATGTATATCTAGAATGTACCAATAAAATTTATATTAAAAAAGAATGAGTGTTCTTCAACACATTATAAGGATATTGTAAGCCCAATATTGTCTATTTTAAAGGAGTAGATAATATCTAAACTATAAATTTGGTCCTAGTTATTACTAGTAGTAAATAATTTTGGTGAACTTCACAATTATAGAAACTTTGTCGGCATGTCAGTACTTCAAAGCTGAGAACTGCTGGAATAAAATAGTATGATATTCAAATTTAGGCATTCTTAGTTGTTTTGCTTGAGGCTGAAAGTCTCATACTACTAAGTCCTTTAGCTATCAATGGAGAAATCACATAGATGCAGAAAAAGGAGGAAAAAACATAGTCACTTACATCCCATTATTTCCCCTCCCCAAAATCTCTACAGTTGCTACGGTAATCAATTGTTCCTCTGGCAATACCACTCTTCCAATCTTTCATAATCACTGTCACCATTTTATTTCAATTGGTCCAGAAATGGTCCCACATCTTTAGGCATTTCTTGTTCAATCTATACAACTATCACAGCAATCATTTTGAAATAGAATTCTGATCATACTATTTTACTACTTAAAAGCCTTCATTGACTTCCAGTTTGTTGTACTGAATGCGGGTAAAGACTTCATATTGGAACAGGCACATTTGGAGCCCGTACTTTCTATCTCTAACACTTCCACTTTCACCAGCCCCTCCTACCCTATAGTTCATAGTGACACATGCCAGGGAGGAGAACAATGTCTTTGTCCTCTACAAGAAAAAAGATTTATACATGTTGACCTGTGAGGGTTGCCCAAGAAAATGGATTCACTCTTGTAGTACACAACTTGAAAATGGCCCCCACTGATCCTTAAATACTAAATGTCCATGCCATTATGCAATCTCTTCCACTGAGTATGGTGTGGACTCCTAATGAATAGAATATGGAAGCAGTAATGAGATAGCACTTCCAAAGCTACCTTACAATATGACTGTGGCTTCTGCCTTGGAGATCCTCTCGAATATCTCATTCACTTACTCTGAGAGAACCAACTGCCATATTTTGCCTGCCTTCAAGAGAAGGCCAGGTGACACTGATGTCTCTGACCAGCAGCTAGCAAGTGCCAGAGGCCAACAGTGCTATAAATAAACTTGACGTGGACGCTTTCCTAGTTGAGCTTTGAGATATCTGAAACCTCTGATCACACTTCAGTTTCTACCTTGTGGAAACCTTCAGACAGAACATATGCCCAAATTCCTGACCCAGAAAAAATGTGAAAAGATAAATGTTTGCTACTTTAAGCTACTAATTATGGGGTAATTTTTTATGAAGCAATATGTAGCTAATATAATCACTACCCAATTTCTTCATAATGCAAGTCATTTTCAACATAGTCCAGCAACCTACAGAGTCCAGCAACCAGGCAGAGTTTCCAGTTGCCTTTGTGCTATTTTTTTTCTTAAACACAAATAACTGTAAAAGGGGCCAGAGGAAAATGGGCGAGGGATATTACAGTTATTTTCAGTTTCTTGAATATAATGATGATTTCATGAATACGGATACTTAAAATCTATCCAATTATATATCTTTAACTAAAGCAGGATTGAAAGTTTGAGACAAACCTAAGAAATTTAGTGAGATTATATATCCAAAAAATTAAAAAAGAAAAATAAAAAACTTCTGGGAATATAATTCAGTGGTAGAATGAACCTGGGATCAACCACCCCACTACCACAGAAAACTGAAATAGGACAAAAGAAATATAAAGCAAATAAACAAAAAACTACAATTATCTTTTGAGAAACAATTTTTTTAATTCATAGAAAATGGAGTCTATAAAAAGATAATATATAGAATAGCAAGGTAAATGGTACTTACAATAAGAAAGGAATTCTTAAAAATTAAAAACATTACAAAATAAGTTAAGATTAATAGAAGATTTGTAAGATACATTTGAAGAGCACGCTCAGAAGATGGAATACAGACAAAGAAGAGGGTAGAGTTGTAGTTCTCAACCAGGGATGATTTTGCCTGTCTATCAGGAGACCGTGGCAATGCTCAGAGACATCTCCAGTTGTCATAATGGAGCACATTACTGACATGTAGTCAGGAGAGTAAGATGTTGCCAGATCACCTACAACATACACAACAGTCCCTACGGCAAAGCAATAACTAATCCAAATGTCAATAAGGCCAAGGTTTAGAAACTCTGGCTTAGGGCAACCCACTCGTGTCCCCTCCTGTCTCTCAGGAGCTCTCTTTCTCTCTCTCAATAAATTTCCTACTCTTAACCTTCTTTGTTCCTTAGAACTCATTCTTCGACTTCAGGGAACACGAACTCAGCATAACTGACATCTAGCAGGTTGGGAGTTATATTTTTCCCCCGATATCATTTGGAGGCCCCAGCAAGATAATTAGAGGAGGTAACAGTTTGCTTTTCCTTTTGCTTTTCATAGATTCTGGATTGTGAGTCATTTAGGTAACCAGAAATTGTCATTCTTGTTTTTCATTGTTTATGCCTTGTCTGTTATGCCTTTAATTTTAATGCCTTGTCCTTTTGGTAAGTGAAAAATCGAGAACATGGGAAGATTATGGTGTTTCATTGATGCAACATTTTATTAGGCAAGTTCTTTTATTCCTGTTTTTGTACGTGCTGCATTTGGACTTACTAGTTGCTGAATTTATTGATGCTCCTTGCTTGACCTGTTTCACTTGTTTTGACTATTGTGGTTTGTTATTTTAGACAGCAGACAGTGCTAGGGAAAATAATGGTAGAGCATCCCCTAGTGGATGGAATTTGGTACTAATCAAAATGTGAAATGCTGTAAAATGGCTCTATTTGTGAATTCTAGTTTATATCTAGGAAATAGTCATGCCTGCCTATTCATAAATTTTGGGACCCCAAGTGCCAGTTAAAGAGCAAGTAGTGCTGGCAGCCATACTTAAGACTTGGGGGAAAGGTTTCACTGGGACAGTCTGGCCTGATCCCCCCTCTACATTCTAGAGGGGAATGTGGAGCCTGTTCTGCCCCAGTTTCCTTTCGGTCTGAGCTTCCGCTGGTGAGAAGGCAATCTTAGCTCTTGAGATTCCCACTATTGCCTTTCCAGGCTGAACGACGACTCCTGGGCAAGTTGTCTCAGTAACTCACCATAAGCTTGAGAAGACTTTCTTTTGCTGATCTAATTTCCATTCTTTCCCATCACTTTGTATTTTCCTTTTTAGAGGCATGTTTTTGCTAAAGATCAGGAGATTCTAGTTAGCCTTTCTCTCCTATTCGAACACTAAGAACTTTTAAATTGAGCCCATAGAAAATGAGCATTTGTTAATGCTGAAGATAAGGAAAGTCACCTTAGATGAGGAACACATACCCCGTCTCTGGGTCAGATGAGACATCGGAATTTTGCCCGTCCAGGAGAACACGCATAAAAGCGATGCCCGGCTTGGTGTTCTGGGCACAGTCCCTCAGGTATGGGAGACTCAACCTGAGACACAGTGGAAAGAAACGACCTCTGGGTGACACTAGAGGGAGCCAGTTCCGTAAACAGCACATATGCGGGCCAAAACACATAGAATGTAAAGGGAGGATTTCTGAGCTGCCCTTTTCACCTATCTTTCTGAACTGAAGGACATAAACTCAGTCCGCTTGAAAGCCATGGCTCCCCTCTTTGGGTGACTGGGATCATGTCCTGAGCCGTGCAGATACAAATGGCTTATCAAGTGATGGTTGACGCCATCCACAGGACTTGGTGCAGTCTATGGACTTACGCCGAGAAGGAGTCCAATGGTTCACTTTTTGCTCACTTCTCCTACTCTCAGAGAAGGCTGCAATGTTACAGTCTAATAGGTTAAAAATAGTCCAGGTTCTGTGTACAGTGAGGAAAGAATTGCCAAGTGTACACTCCATAGTAGGTAGAAAGTTTAGCTGCATTTATTGGGGATCTCCAGGAAGGTGACAGCAAAAATAAGGGAAAAGGAAAAGGGCCAAGAGGACAAAAGAGCAAAAAGAGGCTATGTTAAACTCAGGCTCTGAATTTTGACCTTTAGGCACCCCCCCCCACTGAGTTTCTGACTAGCATCTGAACCCTGCCCCCCTACGGTGGGACGATCATTTAGGCCTTTTTGCTGTTATGTTTTGTACCTCCTTGGGAAGATGGAAGCATAATCCTTAAAATATTTATGTTTTGCCCTAAGGTGAAAGCATAGATATTCCTTAAAATGTTTATGTTTATGTTTGAGTTTTGGGGGAAGGGAGTGGCTCACTCAGCTGCTTTGTTTCTAACTATACTACCAACTTCCTTATTCTCCTGACCTCTCAGGTCTGATTCTCATTTTTGCTGAGGAAACTGATAAATGTGCCTTTACTAACATGTAATTTGTCATTGCTAGACAATGAATACAAGTTTTAATTGTGAGTTCATAAGTGTGTCACAGATTTTTAGAGTAAATTTGTGAGTGAAATTCGGCTTTACCTTGCTGTTAAGAAGGTTGCCTGGTTGATTAGGTCGATAGGATAAATGTCTCGGAGACTTCTTTGCCCTAGGGCCCAGGGTGGAATTTCTCTGAGCTGTTACTTGCTTCTATCTACAGAAGTGACATCTTTTGCAGACCAGGATGTACGTCAATGACTTCCAGTCTGCCCTTTGATTTCTCTTCCTTCTCACTGTCTTACAAGGAGTTAAGAAAGCAGTTATTCAGGCCTCTTGATCATTGGTTTAATTTTGTTAGACTGTTGTGGTGGAAATCACTTGTAGCTTTTGCTTTTGAAAAAACAGGTTGGAGTTAAGAGTGTGAGTTTCCGGAGAAGGTAGGGGCGTGCATCGGTAAGGGTGGCTAATCCGACCTGACCTATCTTCTGGTTATTCTCCAGGAAGCAGCCGCCTGCTCTGGAGCTGGGCACCTCGGGAATGCCTTGAAGATATAGAAACCAAGTAGGGATTAAAGGGACACCTATTTTCCTCTTCCAGTTTTGATGGGAAACTCAATGTTGAATTCTCTTACTCCTTTGGAATGCATTCTTATGCACTGGAAGTTGTTCGACCCTCAGGTATTGAGAAAGAGCTGTTTAATATTTTTCCACACCAGCGCATGGCCTGCCTACCTCCTAGAGAGGAAATGGAATACAGAGGGAAGTATGTATTGATTATGATACTATCTCACAACTAGAATTGTACTGTCGGAGAGACGGAAAATGATCAGAGTTACGTTACTTTCAGACTTTCTTTGTCTTAAGGGACAATCCTTACTTGTGTTCAGAATGTAAATGTAAGCCAACGGAAACCCAGACATCTTGGCCCCTAAGGCACAATCAGATGTAACTATTGCTGATCCTGAAATTCCCTTTCCTTGCCCTTTGGATCCTAAGGATGAGGTTTCCAAGGCAACCTTAATTAAAGCCCCACATGCCGTCACTGAGCCTGAGGCACCTCTTGCTTGCCTGCCTTGGATCCTAAGGTTGAGATTCCCAAACCAACCTCAACTGAAGCCCGTACTGGGTTGTATCCATCTCTATCTGGTTTCATTTGAGTTCCTCAGGGACAATAGCCATTACAGGAAGTGGGTGGAGAAGATCTGGGAAAGTTTTCAGAGGACCCTGTTCAGTACATTGAGGTTTTCAGGGGACTTACTCGGACCTATGAATTAGACTGGAAGGATGTAATGTTACTTTTAAATCAAACGTTGACTTCTAATGAGAAACAAGCAGCATTACAAGGTGCTATTACATTTGGAGGTGAATACCATATTGTTGATTTAGAAGGCTAGAAAAAGAGAGACAAGGGAAACGGAGCCCAGGAAGTCCCTCCACAAGAGCCTCACTTGCTTTCACAGGTGTACAAGGGTTCCTCCCTTCTGATTCTTATTACGAGAGATCTCTGTTAATTGACATATGAGAATTCTGACTAGTCTATTTAAAATTACAAACCTAAAATTATAAAAGGTTCTTGTAGATGAAGTTGGCCAGAAACATCTTGGAGCACACTCTAATTTAAATTTAATTGTCTTATGTCGAATGTTTGTCCACTTGTCTGGTCAATGTTCAGACGTGCTTGTTCAACGTAAAGCACCTATAACTGCTCCAGTTAAGAATCAGTTAAGAAGATAACATTTTATAGAGATTCAACTTCTAAAGCAACCATATTCGGTAAAGAAATAAGTTCATTGGTTATACTATATCTCAAGGTTCTTGAGAGTCAGATAAGGTTGTAAAATGTAATACTGATGTAACCAATCTCCTCTCCTGGGTGTTCAGCCACTGAGGTTTAGAGACCAAAGCTAGAAAGACAACTGGGCTAAGAGGACAGCCAATATTTTGGCCCTGGCCCTTAGAGGTCAACAAGGACCCAGGACATAAGGAATCTTTTGTACAAGATCCTACAGGTTTGGTGAGTCACCCAACCTCCTGAACAGGGAGATTGTTAGACACCAGAGAAGGAGTCAATTGATACAGCAAAAAAGGAGGGTCACTTGAGAGGAAAAGTCTCCCCTGCTTCTGCAGAAGCCACGCGGTCAAGCCAGACTGTGACCCATCCTGGTAGCTGACACTAACAGAGGAGCTGAGAGGCTCTGCATGTGGTTCCAAAAGTGATGCCTGTGGAGCCCAAACTGACCTTGACAGATAGCAAGAGGTCAATTTTGATTAACACAGGTCTCACTTTAACTTGGTCTTAAATACCCAGCAGAAGAGTATAATAATAAGATACACAAAACAATACCATAGCTAGATGTAGTTCTTTTCTCCAGTCTGCCTTTCCATTCTAGCGCCATGCTTTAATTTCTTAGAAAATTTGTTTATTCTCACCTAGAGGATGCCAAACTTCAAGTGATCATACAGATAGAACCAACTACAAATATGCCTGCCTCCTTTCACTGGGACCCACTAGATAGACTTGTGAAGGGAGTTCATAACTGCTAAACTGCAACATGACTTCTATGCAAGGCCCATCAGATTAGCTCTCCGGAGGTCACTGACTGTGGTCTCCCTGACATCAACCCTTCTCAGCTCAAAACAGCTAGATGGAAACATCGCCCATTCTCCCCTAACCACAATTAGGGATACCTCTTCAGAGGGGGGAATATTATAGACAGCTAAGGAAGGTAGAGATATTATAGGCAGTCAGACAGGGCTGGGCCCTCAATGGAGTCAATACACAAGAGGAGAATACGCTACAACTATGGCTAGAGGCACATCCATTGAAGGTCAGGACTGGGATAAGGCCCAGGGATAAACAATGAACTGAAGATCACACTGATCTGATCTGATAAAGTCTAGGTCACCCAAGTGGGCGACCAAGACCTCCAGATCCACCCCATCCTGGAATGTTTTTATTCTTTCCATGTTCATTTGCTATGTGACCTTCTTTTCCCTTGGATCAATATTACCTAAGCAACTACACTTGTAATATTATTGGTTAATCATCATTTTGACACACACTGTACCTGCCTCATGATTTTGCTCTATAAAACTTCCCCTGAAAAGTGAGCTCGTTGGCAACCCACTCAGGTCCCCTCCTGTCGCTCAGGAGCTCTCTTTCTCTCTCAATAAATTTCCTACTCTCAAACAAACAAACAAACAAACAAAAAACCTCTGGATTAGCATTATGCTTTTTTTTTTTTGAGAAGTTACCATAAGCACAGATGACATGGTATGTGGCAAAGCAGTTACAAACCAACATATTTCTTCCACATCTTTATTCCTTGGTGAAAGAGGCCTTGAATGTCACATATTAGCATGGCAGCAGTAAAGGGTGAAAAGAACCTGAATTCCTGGGCACTGGATGAAGGAAAGCTCCCGTTAAACTGCACCAGAATTTTGTGAGCAGGAAGAAAACAATTGTTTTGTTGAGGTGTCAACATTATCAATAAACACCTTGAACAATAAAGCACCAGATTGGACAAGCAGACTACTAAAATACCCAAGAATCTGCATCGCCTCGGACTCCTTGAAATCAGCATCAGAAGCATGAAGCCAGTGGAACAATTGCCATCATGCTCTCAAAGACAGCAATATTCTTCCAGAACTCTAAGTATCTTTTGTTCAAATATATTAAGTTCATGGAGAATGGGTAACAGAATTACATATAAAAATGTATCTGACTCTTTTTTGCTCTCCAATTTGGGTAGACATTCATAAAATAAATGACTGTCCTAATCTATCAAATGGGACTGTGGCATAAGGACATTTTCTAATATATGGAGTTTTAAATTATTTACATTCAATGCATTATGTTTTAGGAAGCTCTTTAAGGATGTACTCCTTCCAAAGGAGGGAATAATTCAAGAAACAGGAGCTTCGGGTGCACAATATGGCGGTCCCAACAGACAGCAGACACGAGCATCCCCAGAGTGAGACCAACACAGAGGGCCTAGAGAGGAGCCAGTCTGTTCCAAAGAGTGTAAGACTCTGAAAGGAACGTATTCAAAACGGAAATAATCCCTGGTTCTTCACTGAGACTTGCACCTCAAAGGACGCTTTACATACATACTCAAGTAATAATGCACCATTATTCTCAGTAACTTGTCAATGAACTCCTGCTCCTCTCCCAGATTTGTTTTAAACGTGTTCCTGGAGCCACACCTGTCCCAGATCCACAATACACCTTCTCTTGTTTTGTTTAATCACCGGCATAATATCTTTTTAGCTTGTCTTTTGACATCAGTCACTTCACAGTTCTGTTGCGATACCACACAAATCAGTATTTACAGTGGGATTGAGGAAAAGACCCCAGTTTAACAGGCAGATTCATTTAGGGGAAAAAGCACAATAGAACATGACTCTGTAAGGCTGGGCTGGCTGCAGACTTTCCTTGGCCCAAGACCACAACATTTCATGTCTGGGAATACAGGATGAATTTTTTGAGTGGGACACGTCCATTGGAAATTGTGACTCTGTGAATTAAAAAGAAATTCAAATTTAAAAAGCCTAGACTCGAAGTTTCTTAGTTGCTTCTGCAGGCTCCAGCCTTTGCAAAGTCATACCTGACACCTTCCAGCAGAAGCTGTATATGGAAACCATCGAATCAATAGTCTGGCTGGTGAGGGAAACTCAGACTGAAACTGAGAGGCAGAATCTGAGACAGAGTCCCTGGGACAAGACCGCTGGGACTGTCAGAGCCAAGACCTTGGAGCCTCCCTTTGACTGACAGTTCTTCATGGCGGGCAGAAATGATATCATTGGCCAGGTTGCAGCTGTTGAAGGGGTGAGGGAAGAGCTGTGTTGTTCTCACTTCCTTATAGACATTCTCTGTAGAATGTTTCAAAAAAACAGGAACTACAAAACAAGGTCAGTTAAATAGTTACAAGATACTTTTAATGTGAGCAGGTAATGACAAAAATAATAGGCAATTTAAAGCAAGCTCCTTTGAAAAGTGGCCAAGGAGACCAATTTTGTGTTAGATTTTTAGAATTTTGAGTAATTGTAAATATTTGTGACTTAAATCTTGCCCCTTATAGGCAGCTGTGATTTCAGCAAGATAATTAGGGTCAAGGAAAATACAAATAATGATCAAAGTATACTCAGGTATAATTTACTATTTACATCAATCAGCTTTACCAAATGGAACATTAAAATTAGTTAATTGACATAAAAATCTTCCCTTCATGTAGCCAGAAAATCACTTCCCTTTTAAACTCTTCTTTTAAAGATGTATGGAAAATTAAATCTGACCAGATAGATTTCTCAGTGTGAAAGTTATAGTGTGTCCTTAAGGATTTGAAAACTCTTGGTTTCTGGAATGAACTAAGGTCCCTGAGAATAATGAAATGAAACTGGAAAAAAATACTACTCAAGCATTAACAGATGGTTCAACTTAAGACCTAATTTTGTTAAGGATAAACTGATCTTTCTGGCCCCAGTTTGAGGGGAAAGACTTGCGAGATGCAAGTGGACTTTCAAAACCTTGAAGTAGTTCTCGAAAGTTTCCAATTTCTGGTCTTGGCTTCTGCGAATTTGCTTGAAGAAAAAAAAATCTATAACACACAAAGAATTGTTTCTCTTTTCCTCCAGCACCCTAACAGTGCCTCTGCATAATGGTGCTTCCTGGCTGAACAGAGATGTCACCCTATTCAGTGAAAACTTCCAGAGTCTCCAGACTCCCAGAAAACAGCTCACTTCATACATGGGGCTGGTTCAGGTGTGAGCACCCGAGATGTTCCTCAGGTTATTAATAATGTTTGTATCCAGGTGCTAGCAGCAAGCCTGATATATGGTCAGCCTATTTGGATTTTGTCAAGCTGTATTTCATACTTAAAGGTCTTATTATCCATATGCATCAAATTACCTATGCACAAGTTCTTTGTAGCTCTTATTTTTGGTAACTAGGCTGTTGCTGCACAAGGAAAGCTGTTCCCAAACATGTTTCATTCATATAAAAATGTATTTAATTTTTTCTTTACTGTCAAATGTATAATACATAAAGTGTATACATATTGTGTATATGCAAGTTTAATAAAACCAGTAGCAGTGACAACAATATAATAAATTTATCACAAAAGTTCCCATCACCCAGACTGAGAAATGAAGATTACTAAAACTGGAACTTCTAAACCCTTTCCTGATCACTTGGTTTTCCAAGCATTGCAGAAAGGAGCACGGTCTTGAATTTTTTAAATCATTCTTTTGCTTTTCTTTATGGTTTTCCATAAATGTACACATCCTTGAAATTGTATCCTTTAGTTTTATGTGGTTTGATATTTAGAAATGAAATTACACTGTATGTTTTCTTCTAGAAATTGATTTTTTTTTGTTTTTGATTTGTTTTGTGGTACTGGAACTGAACCCAGGACCTTTACATTGAGCTACATCCCCAGGCCTTTTTTTTTTTTTTTTTTTTTTTTTTTTTTTTTTTTTTTTTTTTTTTTTTTTTTTTTTTTAATGTTTTTTGGAGATAGTGTCTTGGCCAAGTTGCTAAATTACTTAAGTTGGATTTGAACTTGTGATCTTCCGGCCTCAGCCTCCCAGAGTTCTGGTACTTCAGGAATATCCCAACACACTCAGTTTAAATTTGTTTTTACATGTGCTTAAATTATTCTGTGTGGTTATTTCCAACTACAGTTCCTTCATTTGTTGCATATAAAATACTTAACAATTTTAAACATTTTAATTAAATTATGTAAATCTGCAACAATCTATCTCTTCTACTATTGGAAATTATCTGGTTGTTTCCATTTTTTTTTTTTTTTTTATTATATCAATCCTACTTAGAACTTTCTCGTATAGGTCTTTTCTACGTTTTTGTATTTTCTGGAGGTTTTTGTGCTTGATTTGAGATCTTTTTATTTTCCTGTCTTTCAATCAACTAGTCTTTTCTTCTACATCCAATTGTCTTCTACACCCCATCATTAAACATTAAATTTTGCTTATGGCTTTTATTTTAATTCTAGAATTTCTAAATGAATTTTAAATAGATTTCAGTTTTCTGGTGAAATTCTCCATCTCGTCACTCATTTGTATACATTTTTCATAGTTACTCAAAGATCCATATTTGTGATTCCAGTTACTGCGCACTTTTTGATGGGGTCCCTAATCATTTCTTATTGAATGTCAAAATGTGTTTATGAAAAATTATATATCTGGTTGGTGCTGTCTGCCTTCAGAAAGAGTTTACCTTCTGTTTGGTAACCGGGTTGATGGCAAGCATTTTAAACAGTGATTACACTGCTTCAGGGATTGTCTATCTTTTAATTTAAGTCTACATCTGATCCAGACGCAACCCCAGAGTGCAGATTTTCAGAAGTTCCAAATGAGAGACTGAGAAGTTTATGAAGGTCTCTCCAGTTCTATAGATTCTGAATTTGAAAGTTTGTGTTCCTCACTCTGTGAAGTTTCTGAAAATTCTCACTCAGCTTGCCTGTGACTTCTCTGTTAGACGTCTCAGCTTGCTCAGTTAAATAACTCAGCCAGTCTCCTGAGGAGAAACCCTCGTGATGACTCTGGCACTTGCTGTTCTTGAGCTCATTCCCTCAGGTACTGCCTACCTTGGCAGCTCTGAGCTCTAAGTAATTTTTTTCTCTCCTCTTCAGCCCTATGTGTTTACTGAATGCTCTGCTAGGTCTCTACTTCTAATCAAAATTGCTGTGCCTGGAGTTTTCACCTTGTATTCCACATAGTAAGTGGCAGAGTGTCTTACAGAATGTGGTTGTGACCTCATGAATTCTTTCATCTGAGACTTTGGATCTTCAAGCCCTGGCATTTCGGCAGATCATTGATGCTTTTAAACAGATTTTATTACGTAATCTCTGGTTCTCACCATGACTGTTGTCTGTGTGGTCATTGGTCTACTGGAAGCTATTCTCCATAATGACAAAGAGAAATCCTATTTTTTTTTTTAGGTTCGATTAGTACAATATGGATTTATTCAAAGGCAAGTCATTTGATTACTAAACACTGTCGGATTTCTGTGGTTTGTTTACTTGATACAAAAATCTTCCCCTCTTTGGATAATTCCCCTCATTGGATAATTCCAATGGTTAATATAGTTTGCCTGAAATAAAAGTAATATTTTATCTGCTTGGGTGGAAGCTTCAACACTCAGTCTTAAGAGTATTGGTTGTGGAATGATATAGGCCTGAGATTTGTGCCTGCCATGTGCTTCTGGGTGAGCAACTGCTTGGTGGGATGTCTCCAGGGAAGGTCTGGGGACTTGAAAATCTATAGTTATATATAAGAAGTGATGTCATCTTCCCCACTTTTTGGTAAATATCTGTTCATTTCCCATCCTTGATGCGTTAAAGATACTGAACATGTCCCAAGTGGACCTTTTCCTCAACCTCTTCGTAATCATATCTGGGCCACCTGGGATGCATAGACAACACAATCTGTCTTACCTACTCTCACACCTGCGGTAACACAAGATCGGTAGAAAAGAGACAAGGAAATCATAACTAAAATTTTTACTGTTAAGACCACAACTTCTGAGACCCCGGTGAAGTTGCCCAAGGCGATCCATATGGACATTCCTTTGGTTATGTTTCGACTTCTTTACTTCCAGAACTAATACACCCAAAATTCCTCAGTAATACTAAGAGCCTATAAATTGATTTAACTGAGAAATTAAGGAGCAGCAACATGATCCGGAGGTAAAGGAGCAGGTTGAGACAATCAAAAGAATGCTTAAATTACCAATTCAAAAAATAAAACCCAAAAAACCCTGTTCCCATACCTGTAAAATGGGTGAGTGTCCTTAGGGGGGTGGGGCTGCCTTTTCTCCTCGGAATACCCATCCCTTTAAGAGAGGCATAAATGCTCCTGGAAATAACGCACCTCTCTTGAGGGCCCATGCTCTTTGAATGCTTACTAAAATTTCTGCCTAGTAAGCCCTTCCACAGCCTCTTTGTGACACATCTTGACAATTCTTTTTCTCTGACAAGAATCAGTGAACCTGCCAGGCTCTTCTGTGTTTACGGTGGGTTAGGTTCCTAATCTGTTTCAGGAACCTCTTAGACACAGTCTAGTGCCAGACCTACCCTCCTCTGTACTCCAGAGAACTCTGTTTTACTCTCTTTTACAGCAGTTGTTCTGGGGTACTGTGGATTTGTGTTTATGTCTTCCTGTGTATGAACTCCACATATTTGGTGGGCATTATCTAAGGTTTTCTTTTTCTTTTCTTCTTCACCTTCCTTAAATTGCATCTTTCTTACAATAAATGTTTGATCAAATGAATGAATAAGTGAATCAATGAGTTAGTTGCGTCTTCACTTACAAGTCTTCTGGGTTCCAGCCACGCCAGTCTACTTATTTCTCTGGAAATGAACTATCTGTTTTCTTCAAACATTGTTACTGTTTTGTCATCTGTAGTAGAGCAAATTTTGTTCTCCAAAGATACATCCAAATCTTAACCTGTGTCCATGAATGCAACTTTATTTGGGGAAAGCATCTTGACAGATTTAATTAAGGCAAGGATTTCAAGATATGTTTATCCTGAAGGGGCTGGGGATTTAGCACAGTGGTAGAGTGCTTGCCTAGCAAGACCAAGGCCCTGAGTTCGATCCCCGGCACTGCCCCTTCCCCCCAAAAGATCACCCTACATTAGAGTATGTCAAAGAAAAATTGCACTGAATAAAATAAACCAGCAGAGAAAATTTTACTGGTAACTATTGTAATCAAGAAGAGAAACTGAATTCAACTCCCTTGAAGCAACAGCCTGGAGACTTTTATTTTAATTCATGCATGTTAGTACTACAGAATGTTGAGGTTTGGGAAAGGTGGTACTTGTGTATTTTTTTTTTTTAACTGTTATGGTGAGCTACAGGGAAAGAAGAAGATATTAGAAAGAGTAGATCGTCCAGTGTGAGTAGGTCAATGTGGTGTGTTTGACAGTTGTCACTTTCCTCGGTTAGGCTCCTTGAACTCCCACAGAGAATGGGAAATGTGGCTATCTTCCTTGATGGCTGCATTCAAAGGAGTGGCTGCAGGCCAGGTGCTCCAGGCCCTAGCTTGTAAAACTCACCAGAGCCCCAGAAGAGATTTACATTTGAAAGGGCTGAGAGAGAATTTACAGTTGAAAGTTTTCTAAAAGAAATACTATAAGAAAAGCCAAGAGGACACTTGACTAAAGTCCAGTCAAACTGAGATGAATGTTAAGGCCACTTTGGTTATGTGGGCTTTCCATCCAAGGGCAGTGTCCCTATACTCTCATAGAAAGTGTTCTTGTCAGAAGCAGAAAAGCAGAAGACAGATGAGTCACAGACGCGGAAGACCACGTGAATAGAGAGATAGAGGTGAGAGCAGTGTATGCACAGTCAAGGAATACCAAGGACTGCGAACAGCAGTCAGAAGCTAAGAAGGGACAAGGAATGGATGCTTCTCTAGTGTTTGCAGGAAGTCTCCCTGCCAGAGCCGCCATTTGGGATTTTTGGCCTTCAGAACTGTGAGAAAATCAGCTTTTTTGTTTGTTTGTTTGTTTGTTTGTTTTAAGATTCCCTGCTTACAGTCAGCTTTTGAAGCAGACATTAGAACTAATAAACTATCTTTCTGGATGTTTTTCCCCACTTCCCATTTAACTTAAGAAATCAAAACTCTGCATCTCCTTTAAGGTTCATCAAAATTGCCTTGTCTTCCATTCATTGTTCCTATAATGAATAGCACCAGCTAACAGCTGTGCCTTCCTTTTCTAAATCTATTGATAATGATGGTGATAAAGGTATTACAGGTGAAACATGTTTAGAGTTTTATTTATACCTTGTCTCTCTTTAATTTTTGTAAGGCAAGGATGATTGTTTTTCCACTAAGCAGAAAGTAACGCTGCGTGACAAAGCCGAAATTTGCTTTGAGATCTGGTTGAGTACAAAACCCATGTGTCGAGTAGAACTCTCCTGCTCTGCCATGAAGAAGGATAAACTTGAGACTTTTGTAGGAAAATAGATGCACTTTGAGACCATAATTTTAGGTAAGACAAATTAGACACAGAAGCTTAAATATCAGGTGGTTTCTCTTGCATGAGAAACCCAAAATATAAGTAAAGAGCAAAATAAAAGATAGACAATAGGAGCTAGGGAGACAGCTCTTTTGTTAAGGAGAACAAGAGAAGGAAGGAGGGGAGAAGGAGGAGTTTGGATTATTACCGGCAGCTAAGTGAGGTAGAAGTTAACATATAGTTGAAGAGGGACTGTGCTGTCAAAGAAGTCAGCAGAAAATATAAAGACATCAGAATTGTGGCCGGAGGCAGATCTGAAGAAAACCAGGTCTCCAGATGAAGATGAAATGGTGAGGCCTACATGCATCCTTCAGAGAGAGGCAGTAACTTCAATTATACTGTAATTGACACCACCTGGTCCAGTAAAGCCCAACAAGATATCAGTCACCCAGGTGGGTGACCAGAGCATCTGGGCCCATCACTTCCCCAAAATGTATTTATTCTTTCCATGTACCCTTACTACGTGACCTTCTTCTCTGTTGGATCAATATTAGCTAAGAAGCTATACTTGTAATCTTCTTGGTTGATTATAGTTTGACCCCACATTTTACTCACCTCGTGATTTTGTACCCTTGTTGTGACTGCTCTGGCAAAAGGCCTCAGTGGCAACCCACTTCCAGGACCCCTCCTGTCTCTTCTCAGGAGTTATTCATATTCCCCAGTAAAACTTTCCTACTCTTAACCTCCTTGTCCTTTGGAATTCTTTCTTAGAGTTCAGGAAACATGAACTTAGTGTATCTGACTGACGTCTCGTAGGTTGGGAGTTATATTTGCCCCTGTATTAGGATGGGGATGAAAAAAGAATTAAGATGTGTTCACATTTACATGTACCAACTCATCACAAGCAATGTAATAATAATGTACTATAAACATGTACTAACAAAAAATGAAAATTAAAAAATAAAACCCATGTGCTTAACCATTTTTAAAAATGTTTTTCAGTGTATATCATTGAATGTTTATCTTTTTGTGTCTCACGCAGTCTTGTCAAAGCAACCCGCTTGGATCCCTTTAACCTTTAAATGATTTTAAGATCCTGTCTTATTTATCTTTTTTGCAGCATTTAGTGTAATTGTTTGAGTATTAAAAGTGGCAGATTTCATAGAATGAAAAAATGAACCCAGGAGTCAGCCTTGCATGTCCTCGGATTCCCAAGCTCTCAGGGCCACATTTTCCTTTAATGTTTTAATAGGATGTTGAAAGAAACACACACCATTCTGCTCACAGTATTTCTGAAGATTATAGGTTGGGAGAGGCCTCCATTTTCACTGATATCCTATCACTTCCTTTCTTTCTTTTCCTTTCTTTTCTCCAGAGGTTGCTGTCATCTGGCTCTACGGATGCTACTCTGCTGGCATCAGTGTTGTGCGATAGACTCTTAGCGATGGCTTGGAAAAGAAAGGAGATTAAAGTGTATCAGAGCGTTCATGAGTTCATCAGTCATTCAGCAAACATACACGCCTTCACTGAGTGTCTGGTGGCACTGTGTGGGGTGCCAAAGAGACAGTAAAAGTCTGCATGATTGTGTAGCTTGTACTCCAGTCAAGAAAACTTAAAACCCGCAGAGGCACGTGAAAAATGTGAACTTGTAGCTGAAATTATGGTGAATGCAAGGCCTATGGTAGATCCAGAACTGTGGAAGGGGACTTAAACTGATAGCTGAAGGGTAAATAGACATTGGCCAGCCCTGAAACATATGGAAGATGAGGGAAAAGGAGTTAGAGAAAGATCAGTGACATGTGCTAGCAAGCAAGAGTGAGGTAGAAGTACGCTAAAGCAATTGCAAAAAAGCCTGGGTACCAGGGATACATATATCCAGGCTGAAAAGGGAGAGAAATGGCTTTAGAGAAACCATGGTAAATGATTTTTAACAAATGCACTGCAGGCTTATTATCAAATGTGATCTGAATCCTGAAGTGAAAGGGGAATGATTGAGGTAGAAAATTTTAGAAAATAAAAAATTCTGGCTCCAATGCAGCGATAAGGATAAAGTAGGTAAGCAATGGTAATTCCAGGGATTCCAAAAAATAGACGTTAGTCCAGAAGAAAGATGATGATGGTTTTGGCTAGTGGAAAGATGGTGAAGATAAAAGCTAAATACAAGAGTCTGATAAGCACTTAGCACAGTGTGGAGCAATAGGACCTGGTGCTGTAGGGAGAGCATGAGGGAAGCGCCAGAGTGTAATGGCAGAATTAGAAAGGTGAAAAGAATTCAATGTTAGACATTCTAGTCCACAAGACTGATCAGACTTTTTCTTGGATATGGAAAATTTTCAGGGCCTGTCTCTTTGTGTGCCTTTCCCTAAGATGATCTCTTGCAAAATGGTCCTCACCTCTATCTTGCTGCTTTACAAATTTCTGGATACACACCAGTTCTTCATAATGACGTTAACAACACAATTATTACGTGTATAATTTGACACTAAATCTCCCTTAGTTTGGGGCCTAGCTTTGTCCTGCCAACAATTTCATCAAGCTGCTGCTAAACTACCACGGTCTCACCCATAGTATTCTGAGTACCTTTAAGAAGCATTGAACCACAGCATTTTTTCAGCATATTTTAGATCAAATTCTTGGCCTTAAGCTTCCATCAGAACTTCCAGGTTTGCAGGGCTGTGTGTGGGGACAGGCACTTACACTCTTCATTAAGCATTGTCAGCTTCATACTTCCTTAGGCCTTTATATCCTTAACATCTCATTTGCTACTGACCAGCTTTAGTATTTACATCTGCTATGTGAGGAATGCTTTTTTTTTTTATTATTTTCTAGTTTTCCTATGCTATGTTATGCTCTACCCTCAAACATGTTTGTATTGGTAACCCAAGATGGCTTACAGGAACTAAAAATCTAACACAGCGATCTGCACAGAGTAAGTACTTCATGTTAACAATGTAAAATCAAAATACTTAATATATTATGATTTACAAATATCTCTGTTTCTGGAAGAAAAAACAATATCCACACCTAACTTTGGATATTTTCTCGTGCTCTTTTGAAGGGAACATCCTTCTCTCTCAGAACTTCCCATGTTTTCATATCCAGATTTCTTCACCAAAGCGGACAAAGAATTGACAAAAATTATTGACCATCATGTAAGAATGACTTTCTTAAATTAACATCAAAAGCTTTGTTCTTTAAATGCACTTTGGATTATGAAATGTAGTTCTTATACTAAAATATTAACATGTAACATTTAAAGTGGAGTCTTAATTGATCATTGCCAAACTTAATTCTATCTCACTTTCTTTTACATAATGAGATGTACGAGATTCTCTACTACTCACTGCCTTCTCTGGATTACAGAAAGCTTGGCCTTCTGTCATTCGTGAGCTACTAACTTAATCTGGTTTCCTGAATTAGTACTCATTTCTTGTAACTAGAATCTGATATTGAACACCGAGCACTGATTCTTTCTGTACTACAGCTCTAGTGATGGAACAAAAATCTTTTGACTCAGTTTTCTGTGAGGATTCTTTACTTTTGGCAGATCAGAAAGAATTTTAGTCTCTTTGCTTTTAGTCTAAGCAAAACAAGCAATGACAATACAAAACTACTCAGATAAGACACTTTAATTCAGTGTACTATATTTAGTTGATATTTTCTTACCTAATACACATCATCTCATATCTACTTTTTTTTTAGGTTGAGGTACAGTAAGAAGGAGAGCCTATATTTTCTGTTTTTCCTTGGAATACCATATGGATTCAGTAGCATATAAAATCTGCATACATTAATTTTTATCACATATAGCTCAATTTTATCTATCAGATTCTGATTATATTACATATTAAGTTTTTCACATTCTATTTAGTCATCTCTTAAGAAAAAATAATGTTCTGTTTCCTTTACTGATCATGTTGGATAGTCATTTCCACATAGCTGATATTTAAGCCACTCTACCAATAATTATAAATATTGGAGTTTGAGAGTGATTGATATTTTAAAATCAGTAAGAGTTGTACTATTGTTCTACTAGTCACTAATAAAGTGTTTGCCAAAGCAATATATTATATGTACAGAGAGTTCTCAAAAATGTCTAATGGTTCATAAATTTCAACTTGTATGTTTAACTATTTGCTTCTAAAATGATGAGTAGATTATAATAGGTAACAACATACCAACATTATAATTTTAAGTATTATGCATAGAGAAAGAATGTTTTATATAATGTATATATTTTAAATATAAATCTTGATGTAGAATTTACATATAAGTCTCTGAGTGGATTTGGGATGCCTAAGGCTACTTAACAAGACAGAGGACAATATTCCAAGTGAAAAAAAAAGAGACTGAGAAATAGCTTATAGCATCACCTTTTGCTCTTTCTAAACGTATAAGCATTATCTGGTAATCACTGCTGGGAGGTTACTTATAATGTACCTAAAGAAAAGTAAAGGAATTCTGTCTGAAAACATGCTTGAAAACTTTATGAGATCTAAATTGATATGTACCTTAATAAAACAGTAGTTTGTAGTTTTGATCTAAGATTTACGGAAGTGTCTTCGAGTATTAATTATTAATATAGTTATATATATAAAAGTTCCTTTCAAAGGAATAGAGAAGTAGTTCTCTGTATTTATAACATATATAGATTTCATAGATTATTGAATTCTTAGTGTATGGTCCCTAATGAAAATTGGAGGTCAGAGTATGGGGTCTCTACTGTTGAAAAGAAACAAAAGCACATCTCAAAAGTTACACGCGTAATTCTCTCTCTAAGCCGACTGACTTTTTTCGAGTGCCTGTACTTGGCAGAGACTTGGAGTTACTACACTACTGTCCAGCAGATAGTGAGGTACCTTGTACTTTGGTGGTAATCCACAGCAGGGTGGTCAAATCACCGAGTAAATGGGGCAAATGCAGCAGTAAATGGTGCTCCCATTTCCCGTCAACTTCAAGAGTATTTTCATTCTCTCAGCTACTACAACGTCAGGTAAAAGCTGAGATGATGTAATGATTTAACTAAATTGAACTACTCATGTTCAACCAAAGTAAAAAATAGTTTATTTTTTCCTAGCCTACTGAAAAAAAAATTTGATGTTATCTTGAATTCCAGGCATGCTAATTTCCAAGGATAGGAAAAAAGAGGAGAAGCTATCTCCCAGACAGTAATACTATGATACCGCTTTTTGGCTGCTTTCATACATATTGATGCATTTATAAATCAGTTCAATTTGGAAAAAGAAGAAACTATTCAACTGACAGTTTTTAAGGTTTGATCCTCTGTTGACTTTTCACAATAGTAAACAAAGTACAAGGTACACTGAAATCTCACATAACGTAGATTTGTTGTTTTTATAGATATATCAACTACTTCTTTTATGTTACCACATAAAATTTATGATTTTTTAAACAATTAGATTATCATTTATTTTATTATATGGAAAAGACTTATGTATGATTCTTGAGTATCATAGAAATTGTGGACTAAACCAAACCATGAATTTTTGCTTGTGCCTGAATGTTCTGGATGTCTTACCTCATTTTTTTTTTTTTAATTTCATGTAAAAATGGTTTCTGAGAAACCACTTATGTAACTAATAACTGTGTGTCAAATCTCAATACAAACTGGTGACTGATATTTCGTATGTCATTAAAACTTACCTGAGATATATGATATTAAGCTTTGGTTTCTATTCTTTAGTATTTAGACATTTTGCACAATTTCCTTCTGCAAGGCTACACAACATGTCATGGACTCTAATGTTTAGTCCTATTTATTTTTATGCATATATCTCAGATAACAAAATAGTAGCCACGGTTGTAGTACTGCTACATATAACGATCTATAAGTTAGATTTCATAGAGTACTTAGCTCAGTCTGTTCATTTGTGTATATGTACTTATTTTCTGGGGGCAACAGAGAAAGCAGTGCAGACAGCATCCTAAAGAATTTCCAATATTTTATGCTGAGAGTCATTCTTCCTTGAACATTTTACTCAGCCTGAAGAAGATCTAACATTCCTTGTAACTATTTTCTTCGCAAAATGTTTTACAAGGGGGAAAAGTTTGGTCTGTCATCATCACTTCCAATCCTGACGACTCATTCCTAGGGTTCTTGACATCAGATATGATACTGTTGCCGCGAATTAACACGGTCTGTTAGGATGAGTCCCTTGGAAGTATTATTTCTGGTTGGCTCCAGAGGAAGCATCTGCTCAGCTGTTAATTTAACTTTCAGTCTCATGTGGAATAGTATCGCAATTTTTGCCTTTCATTTAAATTTGTATTTTCTGTATGTTTTTGTTTTGCTTTAGCTTGGTTCTGCATTTTATGACCGATACTGTAAATATCAGTATTGATGAAGAAAGTAAAAGCCTTTGAGATACAGAAACACAAACCTGTTACCTCTTCTTGTGGGTGATTTGTTTTCTTTAAAAATACTGAGGGGATTCTTTTATCATTGGGTTACTATATATTCTAATAGGTAGCTCATGTATTTTTTCTATTATGATGGCGTGTAAGATTCCTGAGGAATATCTGCAGAAAAATTAAGAAGAAAATTGTTTCTAAGAATCTTCATTTTAAGAAGCTGAGCATAGTATACTTTTTATTAGACATCACATGCATAATGAAATATTCTCTCTGTAACAACAGTGGCAGAAAGAGCTGGAGATCCGACAAAGAGAAGAAGCAATATGTGAAGCCCAAGAACAAAAAGACAAAGAGTTACAAGAGAAAAAACGCTTCCAAGAAATTATGAAGCAAAGAGAAGAGAAACTGCACAAGCAAACCAAACCTTATGAGCTTCCTCCCAGGACTGAAGTGATTTCATCAGAAAAGAAAATGACTAACAAAAAAAATTGATGGCTACATGCCTGGAATTGCTAGCATGGAAAAGGCCAAGATAGCTACCTTCATGTTAGGAAAACTTTCTTGTAATTAATTTGAGACTCTTTTTCTGGAAATGAGTTGTTATCATGGTGCAAGCTGTCTAACAGTCATTGCTTAGTCTTACCTTAATAGTTACCTCCTACTCCTATTTGAATGATTTCGCCTGTTAAAAATTTCCGAGACTATAGCTAGTGCTTTACTCAGTTGATTCTTCTCTTGTGTAGTATAACATTCTCGATCAGTCATTCTCAGAGTGTTTATATTCATTGGACTGTATCATAAAAATGGACTACAAATTAGTTAATGAGTCAGTGTAATAAGAATATTTTCTTGAAAATAGAGCTATCGCTGTCATATACATCTATAATTACTGCTATTCGAATAAAAGAACTTATGGCATCTTGTTGGATTTGCATTTTATAGTCAGTTTATGCCAAACTGAACCTTAAGGCAAAGACTTGAATTTGATAAATTAATGTACATGAGCAAATCTGGACGTGTCAGTCATCTGTGATTGGCTTGCTCTTTCGTGAATGCCGGAGGACCCCTCTGAGTGACGGTGGTTTTACTTCGCCAGAGGAGTTGATGAGAATGGATTCGTGCGACGCTGGAAGGTTTGGTACCACTTATTGGAGGCATTCATCCAATCACATTTTATAAATGTCATTTCACTCTGTCTGAAGCTTTCAAACTATGAGTAAGAGTAAATGGATGGGGCTCCTGTGATGACTTTTATTCCTTTTATGAAAAAATTATAGATGATGTATTTTCCATTTTTTGGTCAATTTTACACACATAGCTTAGTCATAGTCAAAAGACAGTTACCTTATCAGGGTGTCAGGTGACTATACAGGTGAAGGAGATAACATAAATCAGTGAAGGGGTGAGGGAATACCTAACCTACCTAAAAATTGCTGAACACTTGACAACATTCTGAAATTTATGTCCAGCATTGTGAGATTGTCTCGTCTTTCAAGAAGAAAACTTCAAATGGTATTTGTTTTTTGTTTTTTAATGGAAGATCTTATAATGTTGGCAACTAAATCGTTAAAATCATATACTTTCAGACCTGTTTTATATGGAGTTAAGGTACAAGTCTTTATTTTAAATAACAATAACATATGTTAGAAAAAATGTTGGGGATCGGTTTCTGTTTCTATTTCCTACTCCCAACACTTGTGTTTTTCTTCCAAACCTTTTGTCTTATCATTGTAACCTTTTCCAGAGAATATGGAATTTATTAGTAATAAAATCTCCCACATCTCCACATTTCTTCATCCATGTTTGCTTTATTCATGTGTGAAAATAAATGTGACTTATAGAACAACAGCTCATCCCATTTCTCTGAATCATTTTTATTCCAAAATCTTGTTTTGTCAACTAGTTCATGTCTTCTGAGATACATCCATCACTCATTTCTAAACTCAGGGAAGTCCCAATTAGCTCTGAGCCTTCTATCCAAAACATTCTCATTAAAGCTATTAGTGACATAAGTCTTACTAAACCCTGGATGCTTTCTTAAGTAACTGTATTTTATTGGTTTGTAGGGGGCAGATGTAACCACTGTGCTGAACTTGTAGAGAAGAGATTGGTGATCTACCTGCTACGTACAAGAATTTCAGCAGATTCTGTTGTTTCAGTGCCACCTCTATAGAAGGGAACCTGGTGGCTCCATCTTGGGATATTTCTAGCACTCAAGGATGGTCCAGCCTGTCTTAAATCTTCCCTTTGCAGACAGCAGCTTGTTTTTTTAATCTCCTCTGCTTATCCTTGTTTCTGCTTGTTCAACCACTTTCTAACTTTCACAGTTTTCTTAGTATTTCCAATGCGCTATCATTTTTTATCCTGATGGACTCATACATTTGTTGTAGTAACACTTTTGCTGTCATAGTAGTGGTTATTTGGAAGGGAGAGAATAAACCCAGAATCTATATATAGATAAGTGGAGAAAGAGAGAAAGAGAAGGAGCAAAGGAGAGATAATTAGAGTCCTTATTTCCATATCATTGAATTACCTTTTAAAGTTTGGCAACACAAATCTCTCATAGTTTTCCTTCTGTGTCTCTGTTGTGTCCTGAAATATGAGCAAAGATTTTGCTTGCAGATCAGGACCCGCATCCCTCTGAGCTATGAAATATCAGGCAAGTTACAGGACCTCTTGCACTTCAGTTTGCTAATTTTATTTAATGGACAAAATTTATGTAAATGCTGACATCGATCAGAAAGTAATTAAGAAAACAAATCTAATCATTTTAACAGAATTTAGTGTAAAGAATCATTTTAAAAAGTGTTAAGTGAACTGAGAAAATAAAAAGGGAACCTAGAAATAACATAGAAACAGTCACTGCAGGAACCCACTAGCACACATAGAGCCACAGAATAGAAAGTTTGGATTATTAGAATATAGAGTTTAGAGGCAACGCTCGTCAGTGGGACTCAGACCTGTGGCGAGGAAGTGCTACTTGGCTATTGATGGTACTTCTGAGGGGCACAGTGCATCTGGTTCCGAGAGTGCAGGAAAAAAAAAAAAAAAGAACTGAAAAAAAAAATGTCTATTCCTGAAACCACACTCCCAGAAAGAGCAAAAACATGAAAGGAGCCAAGTTTCTTCTTCTTCCACATTCCCCTTCATGCGTTCCTGTTTCCCAGCTTCGCACAAATGAGGAAAGAAAGGTGTGGAGCTGACACTACTTAAACAACTGGAAAGAACACATAGCACAATGTCAAGAACATATTAGACTATGCAATGAAAGGAAACACCAACCCTTCTTTTATTTTGTATTTTAGGTTCTCTGTTTTGTTTTTTCTGCAAGCTT